>PYST01000379.1:21715-34894 GCA_003049485.1 Ophioceras dolichostomum | reverse complement strand
AGGGATGACAGCACTGAAGCTGCCTTCGATGTCCACTCGACGCCCACTTTCTTCGTCCTGTGTCTTTCTCAAGGATCAACCGAGCCTCGTCTAACTAGTGATTCGAAGCTCTACGTTGGACGGGTCACGCAACACCAATTCGGTAGCGAAGACGCCTGCTCTAGTCTTTGCGGCCTGGTTTATGACGACCTAGGCATGGACTACCGGCCCTATTCCACAGGTGCCCCTTTGCCACGCTGCTTCTCCAACAAGCAATCGTGGCGATGGGAAGCGGGACGGCCCACGGGCCCTTCCTTCAGGATCACAGCCATGCGTGTGGGTGCTAAACCATACCATCACACGCACAACCCGGCGGCGATCGATCTAAGTGCCGCAAGCCTCGTCCGGCGGCACGGGTAGATCTAAGTGCCAGGACGGCGCCGTGCCGGACGCGCCCCGGCTTCCCGGCGTGGCGTTGGCACCGGATAGCCACCCACTGACAAGCCCGGCTCGGACACTCAGCGGCGCCGCTACCTAGTCAGACGATCACCGGGCTGCCACGAGAATATACCGCGTGGACTACCGCACGAAGGATGGCCACACATCTCTCTCCCTACTTCCCTCCCCGCGCCGAGAGAGGTGGCCCCGTTTCGTAAGGTCAATTGCAGCACGTAAAACCAGTCGTCTCTGACGTCGACAGCAGTCTCGAGAAAACGAGACTGTTGTCACGACCTCAAAAGGTAGGTAGCAGTCCTGCTACCGCGTGCTTCCTACAGCGACCCTGTTGTAGAAGATCGACACGTCATCATCACTGAACACTGCTGCAGACCACTGCTCAGGCTAGGCACGCTATCGTGGCCTGTACGGGCTGCGGCCTCCATCGCCACAGTTACCGTTTGCTGCTACCTTGTCCGCCGCTGCTTCTAGCGACCGCTTCTGTTGCTCAGACCTGGTACTTCGCTAATCCGAACACGACCAGAAGCCTCAATAGGTAGGAGGGCGAGGATGGCGGGCCAGTCGCACGCACTGAGCCTCATCACGAGTCGCAGGCGACTCTGGTTATTTGTTAGACGGATTTTTTTTATTTTTATTTTTTTTTCGGTAGATAGCGTTTTCCCTGTCAAAAGTACGCCATTCTTCCAGCAATGAAGCTTAAAGGTCTTTGATGGTCCCTACAGATTCTACCTTGGCGAGGAAATAGGAAGTGGAAATACCACCTTCGTGAAGGTAAGTTCCGTTGTTCATGTTATCTCACCATAGCCGGCTTCCGGGCGCCAAGGGGAGGAACGCGGGGTTCGAGCTTAAGTGTGGCCCCGCCCAGCACACTAAAGTTGCCTCAATCACATTACATTAAACTTTCCCTCAACTGCTCCATTTTCGCTTCGACGTGACTCCTTTGTCATATTAGCTTTTTTTCCTCCCCGTTAATTTCAATCTCATTCTGAACGGGGGCTCTGTCGCCATTGCACCGTCCAGCCAATGGCAAAGCCCTCGGGACGGCGTGTGCCACTTTCGCCGTGACCAACATCGACAACATCTTCGTGCTGGTGACCTTTTTTGCGGAATCGTCCACCAGCGAGACTCTCACCCCGCTCAGGATCACGATCGGTCAATATATCGGGTTCACGGCCATCACCGTCGTCAGCTTGATCGGCTTCGGCGCCTCCTTCCTGTTCCCTGTCGAACCCATTGGGTTTTTGGGGCTGCTGCCCATCCTCCTCGGGGTCTGGTGGTTTTTCGGGGTTGTTCTCCCATCCAAAAAGAAAAAGGAAGGAGAAGAGGAAGCAGAAAATAACAATGATGACTCCGCTGCTGCTGGTGACGGAGCGGCGCGCCACCCGACGGTTGGCATGTTCACGGCCGCGTCGATGAAGGCCATCTTCAACGTCGCCAGCATCACAGTCATCAACGGTGCCGACAACATCAGCACGTACATCCCCTTGTTCTCGCAGGTGAAGGGGGCTGAGATCGCCGTGTACGTCCTCACCTACTACGTCCTCCTGGGAGCCTGGTGCCTCGCCGCATTCCTGGTCATGAAGCAGAGGCACATCCTCGCTCTGGCTCAGAAGTACGCCCGCATCGTCGTGCCCTTCCTCTACCTGGGCCTTGGCATCTTCATCATCGTCGAGTCCGAGTGCTACCCGTGGTCCATCCGTCGCATTGACGACTCGTTCCTCGCGGACCCGGGTACCTTCGTGATGGCGATTGTGACGGCTTTCACTCTCCTGCCGATCATTGGCGCGATGGTCTGGATCAAGCTGCTGAAGAGAAAGGCGGGCCGTCAGGCCGCTACTGCTCCTGCTGCTGACGCCGAGGGCTTGATGATGGGGACTTTGGAGGCCGGCGGGGAACAATCTGCTCTAGATAATGAGCGTTCCAAGGCCGTGCGATCGCCTGAACCTCCTGCCGGGATGACGACCGATCAAGGTATGACAGGTGGAACTTGTCGGGGGCAGCTGGCAGCTGTTTCCCTTTATCATATACCTACCTCCCAACCTAGGCTAACGATCTCTGACTTGAGCAGCACCAGCAACTCCCACACCCAAAGCTGGAACCAACAACGACGACCTGGCCAATCCACAACAAGCCGGCTCGACGGAAGGTGCTGCCGAAACATCCGGGAACAGGTGAAAGGTAAACAGGGACAATCTATCACTCGTATTTCCACGTGATGAAGGGCACGCGCATGAAGTACGTTTGACACCTTCATCCAAGTATACGAACAGCTTTTCTTTGAAAGTTGCAATCAAATGTAACATTCATATAGATGTACAGCCCGTTATATGATAACGATAGGAATCGATGCGCCTCTCCTCAAAAATCTACCCTTTTTGATACCCGTGCTTTCTGGGGCCACGACCTCTGGATACTCTGCCTTGCCTAACCATCCGGCTTTCTCCTGGATAGAGTACATCGAAAAACATTCGACAAATGAGGGGATTTATAGCTCGTCGACACAAGGGAGTACAGCGCGGTGAGTCGTATGCTGAGGGAAGCGTGCATTGGATGACCATGGACGCCGCGCTGACTGCCTTCTACGCCGACGAAAGGCTGCTATGTCGTTTCTTTGGCATCTCTTGCATTGTTGCGTGTTCAGAAGATGGAAAAGGTCGTAGAATCTGCCTCGTAGGGGCGGGTACTGGGTGGGTGGAACGAGGAGCAGGTGGAAAGGTGTTTGTAGCTGTAAACTGTAGGTAGGTGAGGATCAATGACACGACGGGTTATTATATGCATATCGTCAGCGAAGGCGCCCATATGAGTCGTGTCGATGCAAGCAAGTATCGGACATCGGAGGAGGTGGCCTTTAGTCAACAGAGCGTGTTTCTCAATGGTAATTAGAACACATCTGCGGTCTGGGTTCGGACCGAATAGGGACAGGACAGTGAGATGGAAGAAATAATTGCAAAACACGAGTGTAGGAGTACAATACAACCGAGTGTGCTCATCCCCATCAAACTCAAACCGTTTACCGTCCTCCACTAAGCCGGCTACCGTCCAACCTGCTCTCCATGCTCAGGTGCGGAGGGTTGCCCTCTACTTCTTCGACGGTCCAGCCGGGGCAGACGGCGGCGCGTTGATCCTTCCCAGGACGATATAGTTGGTCGCGAAGTTCGCCGGCGGCGTGGCGAGGTGGAACGCCAGCGCGTGGTTGTCATTCTTTTGGGGGTCCTTCCCCATGTTGCGGTTCAGCAACCAGGTCCAGTTCTCCGGCTTGCCCTTGAAGTTGTCCGGCCACTGGAGGCGCTTCTCGCGCAGGGCCTGCTCGAGGGCGGCGGCGAAGCCGTGGGACCAGCCGGCATCAAGTTTCCAGTTCGCTGGCACGGCGGCGATGCACTGCTTGATGTGGTTGTCGTAGTTGGGTCGGTTGGGAGGCCTGGCCCTGACGGCGGAGCCAGCGTAGGAGCAATTCAGGATCACAACGACGTCGCACTTGGCGGCGAGCACAGCGTTGTTGAGCTCGGAGAAGTAGAGGACCGCGCCGCCCTTGGACGCGTCTTTGCCACTAATTAGAGCAGGAAGGAAACGCGATAAATGTTAGTGAACGCTCGTTTTCCCAGAATGGTTTCGGTTCCTTGGACTGGGATCCATCACCGCGTGCGCAAGTCTTCAACCCAGCGCCGGACTTACTTCCACAGCTGCAGATTGCCCTCCTTGTCCCTCGTCCCGAAGCCCTGATAGTAGAGAATGACCAGGGGGGCCCGTGCTTTCTTCGCATGCTGCTCCTGGACCCAGCCGTTGATCTTGTTGGAGAGGGTTGGCACGAATGTGGACCGCTGCTTTTTGTCCACCGGTATATGTGCTGTGGCGACGTTGTGGTGGTAGCTTTTGAAGGCGCCGCCGACCATCTGAATCTCATTGAAGGCACACTTGACGGGCCCGGCCGGCCCCGCTGGAACGGGCTTGACATCGTCCCAGAGGAGGAGCCTCACCTCCACCCGCCTATACGGGCTTATGAGTGCGTCCGGCATGGCCAGGGGTGGGGGCCGATGGGCTGATTGGTAAGGCTTCTGGAGATAAAATGATTTGGGGAAAGCAAATGGACGCAACCAGAAGAGAGCAATGCTTGTAGTGCTCTGATAGAACACTGAGGCGGGAAGGGAAGAGAAAGTTCTGACTTATTGCAAAGGCAGAGGAGGGAGCCTTTATGGCGGGGGAAACTCCCTTCGAACGCGGGGTCAATCCCAAAGAAAGTGATATCTTTCTGTTCCGCCATAGCTCCTAGCCCAATCTCTCAACTCTCAGGTGAAGAGCGCGACAGGGCAGGGGAGATGCGGGACTGAAACTGGAATGAAGTGTGGCGAAGTGCGTGCACAGTATGCAGGGTGTGTCGTTGGTCATGCTCTTGGAAAACTTGTGCGACGACGACTGCAGCTTCATCACCGACTAGCTCCGACACCCTTGTTCGGATAATGGCGGGGTAATTTCAAGCTGGGTAAGAGCATTGGGGGCTGGAATGTACTTGTGATAGATCAATGACCTCCTCCCT
The DNA here is from genome assembly GCA_003049485.1 of Ophioceras dolichostomum. Lineage (NCBI taxonomy): Eukaryota > Fungi > Ascomycota > Sordariomycetes > Magnaporthales > Ophioceraceae > Ophioceras > Ophioceras dolichostomum. Next base: position 29,928 of record PYST01000379.1, on the reverse strand, counting down.
TTGTTGCCGGGGACACACCGCCCCCACGATACGGGGAAGCGGCACACCGCGACGAAGGGAGCTTCAGCAGCGGCCCAGAAGGCGGCCTGATGAGTGCTAGACGCCGACGTCGTCAGGCGCTGCACCCAATTTCCAATGTCTTGAGTCTCATGTTTTTTTTTTTTGTTTTTGCGGATCGTGCGCTGGCTGAAGTGCAGATGCGGCTCATATCTCGATGCGACCAACGACACAGCCTTATGGTGGGAGGGACCGAAATGATTGGTGTGATAAGATGCGGGTTAATAATAACCTGCCTGCCATGTTCCAAAACGAGCCTCATGATGAACAACTCTCATCAAATGAATGGACTTCCTCCTGGATATTGCTGAGATATTTGTCGCTAAAAAATGGGAAAGATCGGGGACTGATTTGGCAAGTGTTCAACCGCAGAAAGACGATGTAAATGTCATCTACTGGAATTGTGAGGCTCGAAGGAGGATGTCGGAACAAAAAACAACGTGCGCCGGTCGGCGAAAAATGTGCGTGTGCCCGGACTCGAACCGGGAGCCCATCGATGGCAACGATGGATTTTACCCTTAAACCACACACGCTTGTTGTGGTGAAATATGAATGGAGAAAGGCGTTGGAGGGCTTATGTAGCACTATGTCTATGCCATCTCAATTGAGGATTGAATCCGCCCCACACGCCTGATCAACCATTCAATGGCGCCGCTCTTGTGGCTTCTTCACCTGAAATCCATCGGAGCCTGGACACGCATGCGCATAAGTTCCCTTTGATTTGTAAAGATATCTGCTCGATGGCCCTCAGATTCTATGAATTCCACTACGTGTAAGCGAGGTCATCACCCACAGCAAACAGATGGCTCCTCCACGCCCTTGCTAGAACCCCCATCCCCCGCCGTCGCCGCCGCCGCACCACCATCATCAACCTCGACCACAATCGTCCTCGTCATCCAGTCGCAGAAGAACTTGCCAATCCCCGCGCCCAGGATGATCATAACCAGCAGGATAACATTATAGTACATCGCAATCAGCATCACGATGTACGCCAGCCCGAACGTGATCGCGTGCAGCACGGCGCGGATGAGCTGCTGCAGCGGCGATGCGCGGAACGTCACTGTTGTGGTGGTACCGCCGTAAGATGGCGATCTCGGCTTCAGTGTCGTCGTCGCTGCCGCATTTGTTGGTGCGCAACCCACTACCGCTGACTCCTCGTCAACTCCTAGCTCCATGTTTTCGAGCTGTGCGCGCCGCGCGCTCGCGACCGCCGCCTGTTGCCGGAATTGGCGCGCGAGGAAGTCGTCGTACTCCTTGCCCATCCGGCGGCAGAACTCGAGCAGGACCACCATCAAGAGCACGCCGATGCACGTTGCGGCGAACATGCCGTTGTTCTTGATTTGCCATTCTGGGGTGAGGAAGCCTGCGTGCGATGGAATGTCAGTATCATTTTCTTTCCTTCTCTCTTTCGGTTTTGCTTTCTCTTTTTTTTTCCCCGACTCTTTTCGCCGTTTCGTTCTCGCCGGCCTCTGTGATGAAGACGTACAGGCATCTATTGTGTACGTGTTGAACAGCATCTGTCGGCCAACTCAAGTCAGTTTTCGCCTTGCTCCCTTCTCCTTCTCTCCCACCCTATTTCCATCTCGATGTCTCTAAGGATGAGCGTCGACATACGTCCATTTTGCACGTGGACGCATCCGTGCTTGAGTGGGCGTTGTGAGACATCGTGGTTGATGGCGATAACGGCTCGACAGTGCTCGGGGATGATGATTGTGGTGATGATTGATCTAATAGTTTCGCCGCGAAACCGTAGCTGGTGCAGTCGCCTACGTTCAACTTGTTGCGGAAGTTTGCAGCGGCTCTTCTAGTTAAAGTTCAAGCGAACATCATCGACTCGAACCCCATCTCGTACTCTTGAGTAAGTCTGGGAAAGCCCCTCGTCATCTCCGGCGACATGAGCAAGTTCTCGGTGGACCAGGTGGCCAAGAGCCGTCTATGATCCATTTGAGAGACAACACTGCTTATGAGCTCCATCCATTATTATCGGATCAACGAAGAGATAGCGGCTTTTGGAGCAACATTCAACGTCATCGAGGCTGTTATTTGTCAACCAAAGCCAACACCGACCTGAGCGGCCCCCACACAAACTACGGTGGCCCCGCGGCGAGTGCCAACGGGGCAGGGTCCGGGCCATCGACTCGGAGCCAAGAACCGTCCAAAGGTGTCCACGAAGGACAAGACGGCTAAATTATGTGCGCAAGCGGATCGCAAGCACACACCGGATGTGGAGCGTCAGCTAAATCCAATCGACCTCTTTGGTCAATTCGTGTTCTCCACCGGGAAGGAGAAAACATGCTCATAACCGCTCAATGTCACGTTCGGACGGGTTCAAACGGTCGCCGGTGGAGTTCGAGCCTTCCGAACCGGTGCAGGGTGGATGGGCTTCCGGCGCCGCGAGTTTGCCATCTCGAGAGCGTGCGTCCCAAATTCGATGCATCTCTCGAGTCGCTAACCTCCATTCTGCGGCTGGTGCGTTTCTCCTCCAACTTGCTCAACTGTGGGGGATCATATCGATGCAACGGAGGCGGCCATTCCACGCCACGGCCAATACTGTCGTATGTATCTTGCTCATGGTGAGCACGTTGTCGATCCACCTGTTGATATTGCGACTATATAGTACGAAGTCCAGCCAATGCCCACGTGTCATCACAGCTCTCGGCCACCTACTTAGCCACGGAGGCAACCACACATTGTCTTGCTAAGGAGAAACGGTCCTCTGGAAGGACAAACCCGATATTGGGAAACCATACCATCTTTACTGGCGTCCGCAGTGCAACCAAACACCTCGGCCGTCTTCTCGCCGCCCCGCTCCAACCAGAGAGCCGATAAACCTTGGTCATCACCACCACTTTCCTGACGTCTGCCACCTCGCTTCCTTTCTCGGTTCCGTCAGCTCAATATAGGCTGGCCTGCGCGACTACCAGTTCCAGGAAACTAGGTCAGGGAACGATTCCGCTGCCATACCATTCCCTCACCGGCCCCTTTTTGCTTTGGGGAGGTCGCATCTGCAAGTCACAGCCGCAGAGCCTCAACTTAGGGGCATTGACAACTGCCGACCACCGCGCCGATATGGCGTCATTGCATCCACGGCAACACATCCAGAACTTCAGCGATGCCTCAGCGCTGGAGCCTCATTGGGGCTACGCCGACAGGGTCGTGCCATGCACGTCCGACCAAGGTTCATGCGAGTACCTGGACCTCGTCTATGCCTCCCACGATGACGGCATGCTTTACACCGGCATCATGTGGGCTGTGATCGCTGGTATCCTCTTCATATGGGCCATCGCGAGGCGAGTGTTCCCATCACGGCCTTCGCCTCTGGCTTCTGCCGCTCTATCCAGATCTGGCGAGTCACAAACACCTCCATCACCAGTCGGCGGCGGCCTTTTGAGGGTGCGAGCCATGATCGCCGCCTCGTCGCGCCGCTATCTCCTACCGGAGTCAGTCCGGTTCTTCTTCGGCCACACCACACGGCTGCAGGTGGCCGTCCTCGCCGTCATCGCCGGCTATCTGTTCGTCTTTTCCTTCGTGGGGATGTACTACCGGCAGTGGATCACGCCCGTCAAGAACATGCCGGGCGTGTACAACACGCGCACGACCCTGGGTCCATGGTCCGACCGCGTTGGGGTGCTTGCGTACGCCCTGACGCCGTTGTCCGTCCTCTTCGCGAGCCGAGAGTCGGTCTTGTCGGTCCTCACCGGCGTGCCGTATCAGTCCTTCATGTTCCTACACCGCTGGCTGGGCTACATCATCTTCGCGCAGTCGGCCCTGCACAGCATCGGCTGGTGCGTCGTCGAGATCCGCCTGTACCAGCCGCAGCCCTCGGTAGGGGCCAAGTGGATCGTGCAGACCTACATGGTCTGGGGCATTGTCGCCATGCTGCTCCTTACCGTCCTCTTCCTGCTCAGCACGAAGTGGGCCATCCGCACCTTCGGCTACGAGCTCTTCCGCAAGGCCCACTACGTGCTCGCCATGGTCTACATCGGCGCCTGCTACGCTCACTGGGAGAACCTGGCCTGCTTCCTCATTCCGGGCCTGGTTCTCTGGGGCGTCGACCGCATCGCCCGCCTCGTCCGCACCGCCCTGCTGCACTACAACTACCTCCCCGACGGCTCCATGGGGTTCTCCTCCGCCCAAGCCAAGACCCATCTCTTCCCAGACCCGGAGAACGGCGATGTAGTGCGGCTCGACTTCCTCCACCCACAGCAGCCTTGGGATATAGGCCAGCACTTCTTCCTCTGCTTCCCCGAGCTCAGCATCTGGCAGTCCCACCCGATGACGCCGCTCTCGTCTCCAGCGTCGACGAGGCCAGGCCAGAAGGGCGCCGGCACCGGCTCGCTGCACTCGTACGTCATGCGCGCGAAGGCGGGCGAGACCCGCAAGCTCGCCAACCTCGTCTCTAAACGCCTTGCCGCCGCCGGTGCAACTGGCGTAGCCGCGACAGCATCACCGGCCGCCAGCGAGTCGGACAAAAAGATCATCAACAACAACAACAACAATAGCGGCAACATCGCCTCGGTCTCCGTCATCCTTACTGGACCGTACAGCCAAGCCATCACCGAGAGCTTCTCCCCCGAAACAAACATCTTCTGCGTGGCCGGCGGCACGGGCGTGACCTTTGTCCTCCCCGTCCTGCTGGACCTCGTCCGCACCCCGCCCGTCCCCAGCCGCAAGATCGAGTTCGTCTGGGCGGTGCGCCACCAGCGGGACATGGACTGGGTCCGGCCCGAGCTGGACGAGCTGCGCGCCTCGAGCAAGTCACACGGTGTCGGCATCGACGTCTACATCACCAGGGAGTCCAAGACCCGCCGGCATCATCACCAGCAAAAATCATCAAAGACAGCTCCTGAGGCGACTGCTACAACCGCGGCTACGGCGGCAGACAAAGAAACAGCCACTACCGACACTATGACCACCACAGACCCAGTTGCCCCATCCTCCGCCTCGGTCCTCTCAGGTTCCGGCGGTTCCTGCTCCTCCTCCTCGAACGGCGAGGAGGAGGAAGTCCGCGAGATGAACCACGTCGCCGTGCACCGCCCCGCCGCCGTCGAGGTGCCGCAGATACGGAGGCCGAACATGCGGACGCTAGTCGAGGGATTTGTGGGCGGCGTGGCGAGGGGCTCGACAACAGTGTTCGCGAGCGGGCCGCTCGACATGATCGCTGACTTGAGGACGGCGGTCGCGAGCGCGAATGATGGTGGAAAGGTGTGGAGGGGCGAGGAGAGGTTTAGCGTGAGGTTGGTCTCTGATGATCGGGTTGAGTGGTGAATTGACACGGGACAGCACAGGGCACAGGGCCGGCTGAGTGGAGAGCTGAGGTAGTTTGCTGGAGATAACTTTTTTTTGATACCAAGCATTTCTCAGAGCTTCCTTTTCAACCTACCTGCCTATCCCATGCGAACTAGTTTGATGTTTTCAGAGGTCGTAGCGAAGCTTGATGGCCCCGGGGCCGGGTGACATCAGTGGCGCACCTCGAGCGGGCGCTAGGGCCGCGGTCCGGCTGGCAAGCGTCGCGAGCCTATTTTGACGACAAGCTGAGGAGTCACGCGTCCGGAGAGACGCCCCCTCCCAGTTATTTGCCGTGTTTTCAGGGCGTAGAGCTCATGTGGGCTAGACACGAAGCCATTGACTCTCAGAATGCCCCAGATCGCAAGCAAGTGCCTCGGAATGTCCCTGAAGTCCGTTCACGCCGATCTCGATCAAACTTAGGGATATCACCGCGCCATCCGATATCTTGGACTCTTGGGCTAATGGGTATGGGCCGCGGTTGTTTATAGCTAGTGGCCGGCAGAAGACGGGACTCGGACGCGACCAAAGCACCTCCGCCGAGTCTAGGCTTGACGCCCTGAGACGCCTCATCGCGGAGCGTGTACAAGGTCAAGGGATGTTTGCCCGTGCGGATGTTTGGCCGTGCGGGCAAATTTCCAATCCTCAAAAAACAGGCCCGGCGGCTCCGCGTTTGCACGTGCTATTTATTGTCCTTTCCAGCACTAGTAATGTCTTGCATTTGCCTCCCCATGCCGCTGAAGTCGCCCCTTTTTTTGTCTGCTCCGCCATCACGGCTTCGCGTAAGAGTGTTTCATTGTGTTAATACTGGGTCATCAAAATGGTGTCAAGAGTGGTCTTCGCCGCCGTCCTTTTTGCGTTACGAGGTTGCTGTTCGGCCGTGTCGCGTCGCGATACGGAGAATGTCGACGCTTTTTCCGCGCTCGTAGTCTTCGGAGATTCTTTCAGCGACAACGGTTCGTTGCTCGTCTCCCAGGCTCCACGGGACCACCGCCTCGCCTAATCTCAATTTTCAGTCAGGTCACTTTTCTGATGGGTAAGAGCGGAATATAACAGGCAACGGATCCTTCCACATCACCAACGGAACGTGGCCTCCTCAACCGGCATAGTACGTTGCGCGGCATATACTTCGATCTTGCGAAGAAAGTAAGTGGGCTGAACTGACTGACTGGACAATTCTCCTCACTAGTGTTGGCGGTAGATTCTCCAACGGCCTAGTCTGGCCGGAGTACGTTGCGGCCAACCTCACCGTCCCGCTCTATGACTACGCAGTGGGCGGTGCCACGACCTCCGATGACCTGGTGAAGGGCTTCACCGGCCCCCACTGCGACATCCCTGCACCGTTCCTGCTCGACCAGATCGGATCTTTCCTCAACGGGACCTCTCCGACCGGAACACTCTTACCCTCCTCCTCCAGCAACAACAGCAACAACAACGCCGCCGACTTCTCTTCTCCTCTCTTCGTCATCTTCAGCGGCGCCAACGACGTCATCTTCAACCCCAACATCACCGCCTATCAGTCCTATCAAGTCCTTGCAGACGCACGAGACCTTTTACGCGAGGCGTATCTTGCTTCGCCATCCCCATCCCCAGAAACCACCACCTCCGCCGCCATCCTCACCATCGCACCACCGGATCTCTCGAAGTTGCCGATCGGTTTCTACACCCCCGATCCCACGGCCAAGGACCAGCTGCGTCTCTTCTCCAAGTCCCTAGCAGGACTAATCGCAGCGGGACAGCTCGGCAAGGAGAGCGGCGATTTCGTGCTCGACCTGGGCCCGCTTTTCGACGACTTCGAGTATTACGCGAGCCCGGCGAGCTACGGGTTCGCGGCGCTGGGCAAGTACGGCAGCTGTGTTGTGGGGACGTACAAGGAGAACCAGCCGACGAGCAACACGACGACGGTGTGCGGTGAGCCGATGGACTGGGTTTATTGGGACGCGTACCAGTGAGTGTTGCAACCGAGACCCCGAACCCCCAACCACCGCGACTTGATCAGGAGGCCTGGCGCGCCTGTGCGGAGAAGCGATACAGAGCCATAGTCATTCGGGGGGGAGGCGATGGAGTAGAGGAGTGTGAAATTGAGCGTGGATGGATGCTAACAGGGCATATTGGGACAGTCCCACTACACGTACACATCGGTTGATCGCCGAGGCTGTGTTGAACACTATTTCGAAAAGACAAACGGTATTATAGGTCCCGAAAGAACTGCATATTACAGCTGGGGATGTATAGGGGAGGTGGAAGGTAAGTAAGGAGCATTCAAGATACCAGATATATACATCTAGGTACGGGCGACAGGGGGTGTTGTACGTGGACCGGTATCTGTTTTCGAAGCTCCTACTCCTTAATCTTCAGGTAGTCTCAACATTCTAGTAGTATTGAACACTTTAATAGCCGGTGCCACGAGTGAATTGCGGAAGGGGAAAAGCACGGATGAAATTGGCTCTGAATAGTATCTATTTTTCACGCTATTTCGCCCTAGGCTCCTTTATTGTTGTCGTGATTAGCATGATATAGCCATATCCGGGTCATGAGGAGTGGGTTCCATGGTAGAGCCCTGCCCCCTATCGCATAGCCTGCCTAGAAAGATCGTAGCATCCCAGTCAGACCCCCCGTCGCCCCCAGCGAGTATCTACCTGCCTGCGCACCGAAGAGGACGGCACTACGGAGTGGTACCCGTCGTCGTCGTCGCTGTCACCTGAGTGGTAGTAGTCCTCGTTGATAGCAGTGTTTAAGCTGTCGATGTAGTCGTCGTCGGAGTAATTAATTACCTGGATCGCGAGGCACGAGACAAGGTGCTTACGAGTTGGGAACTAAGATTGCTAGAGGGCTTAAGTTTTGAATGGGGGGGGGGGGGGGGGGGGGGG
>PYST01000379.1:0-21710 GCA_003049485.1 Ophioceras dolichostomum | reverse complement strand
GGGGGGGGGGGGGGGGGGGTGGAGAGTTGAGCTTAAACGGGTCCAGCCTATGAGAGTAATTTGTATGTGTACGTGGTTGTCGTCGTTGTGGTTGGTGTCTGATGGAGAGAAGGTACTTTGTCTTAGGCGGGCTGGTGAACGGGCTGCGGATTATACGCTTGGAGATGTGGCAAGAAACTGAACTGAGCACCACAGCACAAAAGTTTAGTCAAGGCATCCTTGGCCAGTTATCATCGTGAATAGCTGATGAGGAGACATTAATAACGGACAAGTTTGCAGAAGGGTGACGGCGACCATCGTCCTTCGTTTTGAGCCTCCTCCTCTTGCACAGTCGTATCCGGGCGCCGATAGCTCTCTACTCTAAAAGATATTGACAATCGACTGTTAAAAGATGATACAAAACGACAAGTTCACGTCCCACACACCACCACACAGCGACTCCGAGTCCTCAGTCTTCACCCCTCCCTCATCAGTCAGTCAGTGAACAGCCAGCGACCCCCCCGCCGGCTCCTCCCTCTCCTCAAGGTCAAACACACTAATCTCCGCCGTTTTGAACGCCCTCGTCGGAGTCTTCTCCGCAAACAGCCAGTCTAGCTCCGCGTATGTCCTCCCCTTCGTCTCCGGCAGGCGGAAGTACGCCCACAGCCAGGTAAGCAGCGCGGTGGTGCCGTAGACAAACCCCACGTAGCCCCTCAGGTTCAGCTCCGTCGGGTTGAGCAGGTACGGCTGTATGACGAGGCTGACGATGCTCACGGCGTAGTACGCGTTGCGCGCGACGCACACCGTCTTCTGCCTCACGCGCGTGCTGCCGACCTCGGCGGGGATCGCCCAGCCCAGCTGTCCGACGGACAACTGGTACACAAAAATCCACGCCAGCGTGAGCACCGCCTGTGCGATGGCGAAACCGTGCAGAGTATCCGTCCAGCGCGCCAAGATGCCCACGAGGAACAGCAGGGAGGACATGGCGAACATGCCGAAGAGGAAGATGGTGCGCCGGCCGAGGTAGGGCATCAGCCCGAACCAGCTGATCAGCGAGCCGACGAGGGCCAGCGACTTCCCGCCGATGTTGACCTTGTACGACTGCGAGGCCGGGATGCCGACCTGCTGGAAGAAGTAGGTCGAGTTGTACGCGAAGCTGCTCCCACCTAGCACCTGGCCCGCGAAGACCACGCAGGCGATCTCGGTACGGCGCCGCTCGTCGCCGCGGAAGCAGTCGAGGTAGCTCGTGCCACTAGTTAGCCTCTGCTCCAGCTCGTTCGTGTGCACTATGCCCGCGAGCGTGGCTTTGGGGTCGGCGTTCGGGTCGTTCTTGCGCGCCAGCTTCCGGAGCATGCGCTCCGCCTCGTCCAGCCTCCCGACGCGGACGAGGTGCCACGGCGACTCGGGCGCGAAGCAAAGCAGCGGGATCAAGACCGCCGGCCAGGTCCACTGCAGCGCGAAGGGGATGCGGTACGCCCACTCGTCCCCCCGGCCCACGAGCGACGCGAGCACGCCCGCGGCCACGAGCTGGCCGATGATGAAGCAGGTGTTGGCGTACGAGGTGAAGTAGACGCGGAGCGCCAAGGGTAAGACCTCCGACGCGTACGCGGGGGCGGACGTCGCGAAGACTCCCCACGGAACGCCACACAGCAACTGTCCGAGAAGGAGCATCCAGACGTGATCGGCGAAGAACGTGACGAGTATGAAGCACGACATGACGGCCAGCGCGGAGACCACCACGCGCTTCTGCCCGAACCGGGCGACGAGCACGCCGTTCAGCAGCGAGCCGACGAAGGCGCCCGTCGCGGACGCGTTGCCTAGCCCGGCCTGCCACGCCGCCGAGAGCTGCCAGTTGCCGCGCTGGTCGACGGCCTGGCCATATTTTTTGGCGAAGGCGGGGAAAGCGAAGAAGTTTCCGATGCTGAGGGAAGGTAGGTTAGGTTAATAGGTTAGGTTAGGTTTGGTTGGAGCAGATAAGACGACGACGGTAGACCCGAGAATAGACAGCCCGACCGATGGCAGATGTAAGGCTAGGTAGACTTGCAGGATCGTGTCGTATCCCTCCATGATCAGACACGTCGACAGCGCCAGACACCACAAGATCGAAGTAGGGTACGCTTTGATGGCCTGGAGAGGCGTGAGAGTGTGTTCTGCCTCCGCGTAGTCCTTCGCCTTGGCAATGCTGGCATCGATGCTGGCGCTGGTCGTAGGCTGTTGGTTCTCTTCGTCGCCGCCGGTTGAGTAAACGGCATGCTCGACCTGACGGCCGTTGTCGCCGCCCTCGTTCTTCTCGATGCCGCCCATATTCTCTGTCTCTCTCTCTCTCTTCTTTTTTTTTTCGAATAGTGCTCACTTTCCCATCTTTTGCGAACATGCAAATTCTCGGAGCCCCTCGCCGTCAGCCACCGTTGCGTAAATGCTGTGGTGGGCTTTTTTTAGTACTTGGAGCAAACTTTCGAGAAGACGGAATAGAGTTTCGCTCGGTGGGTAGGTGGCGTTGGGAAGGAAGATCCGGAGGCAGGAAAGGACACCGGCGCATTGAAAAAAAATCCCGATCCCGCTGTAATATCAGGAGTGGACATGTGATTCGCACAGATGATTCGAATTTGGTAGTCTTGGTTGTAAGGATGGAGATGCTTTCTTTTCTTCTCTTTTCTTTCCTCTTCTTGTTCGTTTTTGTGCGTAGAATGACGACACAAATGTGACGAGCCGGACGTCAAAACCCGTAGCACTCCGTGATCCACGGTACGGTACGGATGCGGTTGGGCGAATCGGGTTTGCCGCGTTTGTCCGCATGCAGTCCCCGCAGCAATTCGTGTGCATGTTCTTAGTACTTCTAATCATCACACGCTAGCGGAATACCGCGCCGGGAATTTGCAGATAGTGGGGGGCTGTTGGGCGACTTTGCGTGTCGTTGGGCGGCAGCGGTGTGGGCGAGCATCATAGGAAGTAGTGTGCAGGACTGTGATGAGAGTGCGATTTCGACAACATATTAAAGTGTCGCCCACTTGATGAACGTTCTCCTTACCCCCCCCTTCCATGCTAGCGCGCCCCGTCTTCTCGGGACCTCCCCTATTTCAAACCCGTGGGATCGGATTTGTCCCGAGCGGCTTTGGTTAGAGACCTTCCTCCCTCCCCACATCGAGTAACCTAAATCCTCATCCTCATTAATTACCCCTCACTTTGTGGCTCGTTACTCACTTTGGCGAAGTGATACAATATTCACTTTCAAGATGAAGGCACATATAAGGACAGTCGGCGTTCTTTGGATGTTCCTAGGCGTGGCCAGTGCCGTGGACAACGGGCTAGCAAGGACGCCACAGATGGGCTGGGTAAGGACTTCAGACGACGGTTGGAGATGCAGGCGGCTAAGGCTCCTAGTGGCAAATGCCGGACAAGAAATCCTCAAGACAAAACTTAAGCTGACTTTGACACACCATCAGAATAACTGGAATTCCCTCGGGTGCGATGTCTCAGAGGCTCTCCTCCTCGACACCTCTCGCAAGCTCGTCAACCTGGGCCTCCGTGATTTGGGGTACAACTATGTGGTGCTTGATGACTGCTGGTCGGCCGGTCGAGGTGAGGACGGGAAGCTTATCGTCGACAGCGAGAAGTTCCCGAATGGCATGAACTACATCTCTGACAAGATCCACGAGATGGGGATGCTTTATGGGATGTACTCTAGCGCAGGGGAGTTTACTTGCGCTCACTATGGTGAGCAAGCTGCAGGTTTTCGGCCTTTCCAAATATCATCTCGAGACAGAGCAGAGCTGACAAAACAAAAATGTGACTTGCAGCTGGATCCCTCGACCACGAAGAGGCAGACGCGGAGTCCTTCGCCTCTTGGGGCGTGGACTACCTTAAATACGACAATTGTTACTCAATGGGTAGACACGGCAGCCCTAAGATATCCTACGACAGATTCGACGCCATGGCTAAGGCGTTGAAGAAGACTGGGCGCCCTATCCTCTACTCTCTTTGCAACTGGGGGGACGACTACGTACACACATGGGGAATGTCCATCGCAAACTCATGGCGGATGTCAGGAGATATATATGACGACTTTACGCGTCCCGATATTCTTTGCTCGTGAGCTCCCTTGTAATTTTAACCAGAGCCTGCCTCCGCCCGCCCTAACTTGAAGAGCATCCAAAACCCTGACCCCTGCATCCGTCTTTCCTGCGCAGATGCGACGACCCACGCAACCCCCTCTGCATCGCCCCCGGCGCGCACTGCTCCGTCATGAGCATCATCAACCGCGTCGCGGCGTACTCCAACAAGGCCATCCCCGGCGGCTGGAACGACATGGACATGCTCGAGGTCGGGCAGGGCGGCATGAGCGACGACGAGTACAAGGCGCACTTCACCATGTGGGCGATCCTCAAATCCCCCTTGCTCATCGGCGCCGACATACGCGACCTTGACCCGAAGGCGCTGTCGATCCTCAATAACCCGGCCGTCATCGCCGTGAGCCAGGATCCCGCGGGCCGATCGGCCGCGCGGATCAGCTTGGACTACGAAGTGAAGAAGGACAGGCACGGCGTCGGCGAGACGCAGGTCTGGTCTGGGGAGCTGGCGAATGGGGACCAGGTCGTCGTGTTCCTCAACGCTGCGGATGAAGCGCTCACGATGAAGTCGAGCTTGGAGGAGATCTTCGTGCATGAGGGGCCGGGGGGATCGGCGCCGCAGGTGCAGCTCACGTGGCATGTTTATGATCTGTGGGCGGGACGCATGCCGGACGAGGTCGCGAGCGAGGTGATTGCCTTGGCGAAGGAGGGGAGTGCGATCAAGGCGGAGGGAGTTCTGAGGGCGGCCGGCTGGTACAACGCTACTAAGATGCCGTATAAACAGGGGCTGGAGAAAGAGGACGAGCGGCTGTTTGGGGTGGAGATCGGGAAGGTCGACGCGAAGAGCGGTCTCAAGGCCAAGGTGCCTCGGCATGGTGTGGCTGCCTTCAGGCTGAGACATCGGGGGATAGGCGGGAGACGGTACAGAACGGCCAAGGATGAGCTGTGAGGCGGGGCGTCTGGCGTGGGGCTTCATGGTTCATAGGCGGGAAGAAGACAAACGAATGGCTTGAAACGTGGTGTGGGAACCCGAGGAATGCAATGGAGCAGCAGGCTTGGGGAACGGCCCGAAGTCGGTGAGGTTGGCAACATTCAAACAAAACTCTTTCTTTGGACACGGTCCTCTGCTCAGTTATAAAACCCTACTCGTGATGTTTCTGCCCTTGGTCACAGAATTGTGGCGTTCGAAAGCGCCTTAAGGAGTGAGATTTTGGGAGTCTTTGGGGGAGATTTAGAGGCTCTCTCAGTGCAAAAAGGAGCTGTGTTTATAGGTTTTCTAGGCCCCCAGAAAGTGCCTGGAACACGTGGTTCCTAACGCCACAAGAATGGGAACTTGTAAAGTCGGAGACAACCCCGCCCCGGATTTAAGTGCCTGCCTTCATTCCACTAAATCAAATCACGAACACTCCGTCACGGATACTATCGCTAATAGTCCGATTCGGCGTAAAAAACTTCCCCAGCTCCGGCTGCTTGGCGAGCCACAAGTCTGCGACCATCCTGCCGAAAACGACCTCCCCTCCCGGGTTCAAGTGTGTCCTGTCACCAGGTCCCCAGTTGTAGAGCTGGCTGTCCGCCTCACCGACGGCGTTGACGTAGTTGGTGCTGGCGACGTTGAGGTCGAGGTACAAAGCGTCACCGGCGGTGGCGGCCGCGATGGTGCGCTGTCGCTCGTTCTCGAGGTTTCGGATCACCACGCCGTTCGTGAACGAGCGCCGGGTTAGGGAGGTGATGAGGATCTGTGCAATGTTGGTTCACGTCAGGCAGGGTGATTTTCCTTCTCCGTCGTGTTGCTCGCAATACTCCTGTCTTTCTAATAGAGACGGAGACGAGAAGGAGTAGGGTAAGCGAGAAACTTACCGGCGTTCCACCAACAGCCCTAACCTCCCTCGACATCCTCTCCAGATTCGCCTGGAACTGGTCGCTCGAGATGTTTTTCTCCGCCTTCTGGTCGTTGTGCCCGAACTGCATCGTCACGAGCACGGGGTCGTACGTCGTCCGGCTGCTGCGCGCGATCTGCAGCGCCCGGCCCCATAACCCTTCATTGCGGAACGACACGGTCGTGGCGCCGCTCTTGGCGATGTTGTGGCCGCCGGCGGGCTCGTGCACGAAAGCGAGGAAGCCGTCGCCCCAGCCGCCGTCGACGGCTACGGTCGAGTCGCCTGTCAGCACGAAATAAGGGGCCGAGTCGGCGCCACGGCCCCCGCCGCCTCTTGCTCTGAGAGGGTGAGCTTGGGAGAAGGATGGAAGGGCGGTGAGCAGTACTGCTGTTAAGGGGTATGATGGCTTCATGTCTGCGGGTGTCGGTTGTCCCCGCCTGGCTGGCACGCGTGTAAGCTTGATATACGGGTGGTGGTTGAGACCAGAGAGGAACGTGATGACAGCAGTGATGAGAACTGTGTCTTTATATACTGACTGGATGGACACATGCTAAATAGCCGGATATGGACAACTACGAGTACTGCACCGCGGCCGGCTCATTCCTACTCCTCGCAGGTAGTATTCCCGTCCCACTAATTTTGCCGGAGTGATGTCCTCCACCCCCTCACTTATTGCATCGCGGTGGAGATGTCCTATTAACTTCTCGGCACCCAGAAAAACCGAAACCGCGACGCTATGCTGCGCGCTGCCGTCTAATTTTGCTCATGGTGAGACGTGAATTCTAAAGCTACAGCTGGACTAGTAGTAAGTTTAATGTGTGAACATCGCTCTCGTGGTCGGCATAACGACCCGGCAGCCTTGCCCGACGACTTGAAAAACGCAGGGCTTCTTTCTCGAAGGAAGGGTAGAACCGAGAAGTCGTGTTTTTGGGTGCCCAGCCAGGTGGCAGGAACCGACGAGACAGGAAAGGTGTTGGTTAGGCTTCAAGGGGAAAAAGCAAACACGCGCGTGGTAAACCAATCTGTTGATTCTGATGATGTACAGGGAAGAGTAAAGGTAGTCTACACGTGAGTCGGAGGAATCGCTTTTGTAAGCGATTCCAAGGGGCCCACGTGACCTAAGGTCTGTCGAGGGGGCTGCCTTGGTGACTGAGGCAACTCGTCCACGTGGGTGCACGGAAGTGCACCCAACCGTGGTTCAACAGCCGACGTAATAAGTAATTTCGATGCCCCGAGCCGGATGTCTACTACCTCCGAGCGGATGGGGTTGTTTTTTCCCAGCTGGAGGAGAAGCGGCCCAGACGGAAAAGCCGGTCGGCTCATAGTGGCGCCGCAAGCCTGATACCCAAGTCAGTTTGGTCAGGTCGTATTCTGCTGGCAGTCGTGGCAGCCATGGCGGCCCGGTGCGGCGCGGGATCCGATGACCACTTCGGGCTTAGACCGGCTAATCGTCGGAGTGTTTCCTTCTGATCATCAGTAGGGCGTGGGTCCGACCCTCCCTCATTACCACGCTCCTCCCGACATTTGTTGGTTGGTACCCTTCAACTTTTTTTCTTGTTGGTCTTGCTGTTGAAATACCCAGAGGACCCAGAAAGCGTGAGAGAAAGGAGGGATAAGAAGTAATTGGGAAATTTCCGAGCTATTCTGTCCTGGTGTATTCTTCAGTCCTGAAACTGGCTGATGAAGACTGGCCGCTAGCCAGACCGCATCTTTGACCGCCGTGGCCGAGGCCGGGACCCACATGCCGGAAAAACAGTCAGACGCCGCCGTGTCCGGCAAGGACGGCATCGGTGCAGCGGTACGAGAACACCAATCGCATTGTCCTGTCGATGCGGACGAGCCGACTAGCCAGCGCAACTTCACAGGCATCAGTCATGCTGGGATAGACGTCGACGCCGCCGCCACCGATGACTCCCCAGCGTCAAAACGGGTGCCGGTGTCGGCCACGACGGCACCACCGCCACCACCACCAGACGAGAAGGCCGAGAAGAACGGCCCCTTGAACGGGTCAGACTGTGAAGCCGGCTCCGTGTTCAATTCCGCCTCCGGTTCCGCCTCCGGCAGCCCGCCAACCTCATCGTCGCCGACTCCTCCTCCGTACGTGTCGCCTATCGAGGCACCGGAGCGCTGGAACAAGCCCCCCGGCAACATCGGGCGGCTAGCGTTCGCGTTCCTCTCCTTCTACATAGCAGGCTTGAACGACGCCGTCGTGGGCGCGCTGATTCCATCCGTTTGTTTTCCCTCTCCTCCCACAACGCCGTGTACTGGGTGGGTAAGTGGCAGGCCTGATCTAATCTAACCTCGCCCAACTCCCGCATCGCGACGAACCGCGTTTCTTCTTTCTCCTCATCAAAACAGCTAGAAGAATACTACGCCCTCTCCTACACGACCGTCTCCCTCGTCTTCCTCACCCCCTTCCTCGGATACGCCATAGCGGCCTTCACCATCGCGCGGATCCACGCCTCGCTCGGCCAGCGCGGCGTGGCCGTCATCGCGCCCCTGACGCACATCATCACGTACGTCGTCCTTGCCGTCCACCCGCCCTACCCGGTGCTGGTCGTGGTGAACATGATCTCGGGCTTCGGCAACGGCCTCACGGACGCGTGCTTTTGCGCGTGGGTGGGCGTCATGGACAGGCCAAACACCGTGCTGGGCATCCTGCACTCGTGCTACTCCGTGGGCTCGCTGTGCGCGCCGCTTATCGCGACGAACATGGTCGTTTCGGTGGGGCTGGGGTGGTGGACTTATTATTATATTATGGTGAGTACTGGTTGCCACCGTTGGCGGCTGTCTTGGTCTGTTGTTTTGCCTGGCTATTTCGATCGTCGTAGGGTTAAAGGCCGGAGGAGGACGGTTTGTGTTTGATTTCCTGCTCGCTTTGCTGACTTCATAGTGTGATAATGACCTACCTACTTTCATGGGATTCAGATCGGTATATCGGTCCTCGAGCTCGTCGGTTTGACGGTCTTCTTCTGGAACAAGACGGGGGAGAAGTACCGCGCCGAACACATGAACGATGAGGATGGCAGCGCAGGAGGCGGTGCCGGTACTAAGGAGGCGCTGAAGTCTAGAGTGACTTGGCTGTGCTCGTTGTTTTTCTTCGTGTATATGGGCGTCGAGGGTGCGTACACGCCGTCATTAAGCTTACAATATCGTAACAGTCCCGCCCCCTACTGCTCAGAAGGCAAACCAACCCCCCAAGTCTGGCATGGAGTTACCGTTGACAACACGATTCTCTCTCTTGATTTACTTTAGTAAGCCTAAGCGGCTGGATCGTGTCATTCATGCTCCGCGTCCGCAACGCGACACCCTATGCAGCAGGCGTGTCTCAGTCGGGCTTCTGGGCCGGCATGACGCTCGGCCGCGCCGTCCTCGGGTTTGTCACCGAACGCTTCGGCGAGCGCCTCTGCATCGCCATCTACCTCGCGTGCTGCATGGGGCTGGAGCTCCTCTTCTGGCTCGTGCCCCAGTTCGTCGTTTCCGCCGTCGCCGTCTCCCTGCTCGGCTTCTTCCTAGGCCCCATGTTCCCCGGCGCGATCATGATGGCGGCGAAGCTGCTGCCGAAGAGGATACACGTCAGCGCCATCGGGTTCTCAATGGCCATGGGCGGCACGGGAGGGACTGTGTTTCCGTTTATAGTGGGCGCCATCGCGGGCTCGAAGGGGGTTGGCGTCTTGCAGCCAGTTGCACTGGCTTTGTTGGTGGTGCTAGCCGGGGTTTGGTTGTCTTTTCCAAGGATTAGGAAGATGGGGTGATGTGAGGGGGGAGGATGGATATGGAAATACCTGAGAGGGAGGCTTGGGTGATAGATGATATCGCGCGTAGTACTGAGAGGCCGAAGGTGGAACGAGCATTGTATTGGAGAGCTGAAGCTCTCCGCTAGAGAGGAGGGAAGCTCCCTGCCTATTTATATACAAATCTATACTGCTGGGTCGTATGCTCCGTGCGCGTCTCAATAGTGCTTATGCCGTGCTCAGCTCGTAATAAATGAAGCAGGACTCTCTGCTCACACGTTTGGTTGACCCTTTCTGTTGCTGTTGTTACTAGTACATACTATCAGATGATATATTTACCTATAAGTTATGCCTATTTTGAAAGAATATGAAATCGAAAGCTACAAGACGGTCCTGAGTGCCCTGTTATTATAGCTTATAGTAGTGCGCATGGGCTACGTTCTGGTTAATAACAACGTCGTTGGACGCCGTTACCTCCGTAATATACACAGCACGAGACGTTCCTGGAATGTTACCAGTACCCCGTTGCGTTGGCCTATGGTATAGTCCTGACACTCGACCATGAGGTGGTCGATCTGGCGAGGGACGAGAAGTTGGGGAGGCGATGGCAGGTAGGCATGAATTGATGGGGAGGTGTTCAGGAAGGTTGAGGATAGGTTGAGGATGTGGCTGGTCGAGATGGGGAGGAAAGCATGGGTGCAGACGGTCTTGTATCTTGTTATCCGCCTTGTAGTATCTTGTTATCCGCCTTGTATCTTGTTATCCGCCTCGTACGGGCCCTCCCCCTTACCGAGAAGAGAGTTAGTTGGAAGAACCTATTCTGCCGTTTTCCGATGGCATATTGGGTGTCCCTCCTTTGAGTCATCAAAGTCGTCTCTGGCTTCTCGGCTTCACCGTAACGGCCTCATGTCACGGCGGATGTTGTTCTGAATTAGCCACTGGGTTCACGATGAGTGACTGACGGATCTCGGTCGTTTTGATCTCGGTCGTTCCAGACCTCGATCATGGGCCAACGTGATCAGATCCCCGACGGGCAGTGTCACCAAATTCCAGAACCAGAACACGGCGCCGAGTAGGGCAGTCAGAACCAGCGCAAAATTCCTGCGACTAGCCTCCAGGAAGGCAGCCAGGTCTTGACGCTGCACTTAGACGAACTTGTCAACCACCACTGTGATGCCTGCGCAAGCGTCCGTTGAAGTGCGGTATCGGCGCAGCATCAGCCGTCGGCCGGTTGTTCGGGCCGTCTTTAGGTACAGAAGTAAAAGGTGTATCTACCCGAGGAGATTCTGATGGGAAAGATAACAGAGGAGAGTGACATACGGTTGACCTTTGTTTGGGGATGGGAGGATTTAGCATGTAAGCACCAAACCCCTTGACGGGGGGTGGACTGCACGGGTCATGTTGACGGGAGGACTTGGTGGGTCGCTGGCGTCGAATGGAGAATATTGGGGCCGTCTCAGCGGGCAGGGAGGGGAGACCTCCGGCAAGCACCTCCCGAGGCAGAGCTTCGATAGTCGATGATGAATACGGAATAGAGTTGAGAGAAAAGTGGTCGCAGGCCTCGAATGCGAATGCGTGTCATGATCCAAGAGCTTTCCGTTGTTCATGCACCTGCACGAAAATAACTCGAAAACGTGATTGGATGCGCCAGCGTTCTGGTACCTGCAGCTCCCACACCGCCCTCGTCACCATCGCTTGGTTGGCGCCAAGAGGCCACGACTTCGCACATGTCTGTCGCCCTCGGCTTCTTTCCTCCTACTCTTGTTATTTCCCGCATGTTTTCCTGTTCTCGTATTCCTGTCCTGTTCTGGAATGGACTTCCAACAAGCCACGCGCCTTTTACTCCCTCCCCCCAACCCCTCACGCGATCCCCCAAACTGCGCCTCGGCTGTGACTCTGTTTGCTTCTTGTGTCGTTGTCCGCGTCGTCGCTCGCGCCTGGCGAAAGTGCGTACCGCGTACTGCGGACATCGGAGCAAGGCCTAGTAAAAAGAGACGCGGCAGGAGCTACGTCAAGCATTACTCCTCAACAAACCACATTTTCACTCTGCCTAGAAGTGTCAACCCACAGAGAAACGTCATAAAGAAAGGCCAGCTTGAGGGTCCGGAACGCAAGATCGCCCGAGACCCGCACGGGCCAACAGCCCACCAAGCTTGAGCCCAGCCCCTGGATAGGCCCCCACGGAATTTTCAGTGGGGAACTGGCGACGCTGTAACAGCACTGTGCCCTGTCGAAACAGGCACCAGACGCTGGAAGAAGTTGACCCTCAACAAACCAAGCACCTACAATCCCGTCCCTCATTGTTCGACCTCATTTTGTCGCCACATCTTTTTTCCATCAAAGGAAGTAAACATCTCTCCTGGTGAGACCTTGGGTATAATTAGTACATATACGTCGGGCATTCCGCCGTCTTCAGGGCCATCCCATTGGCCGCCGCTCGTCATTGATTTCCTGCAACGAGTCTCTCCTTGCTTCTGTCTGCTGAAGTCAGGCCATATCAATCAACATGGACAACGAGTCGCGTTTGCGCCCAAGGCGGAGGTTTTTAACCTACCCAGACCCCATTCAAGGGTGTGTATGACAGCAGCCTCGCCCTCGATTCTATCCGCAGCGTGCTGACGCCGATGATGTCTGCAGGCCAGTCACCAAGTATGAAGCCCGCCGGAAGTCCAACCCAATCCTGCATGGCTGGGTGTTGGTCGTGGCTGCATTCCTGTAGGTCACTATCCCTTGATGCCAAGACGGAGCGGTGGTCACCACCGGAATATCCGGGATTCGCAACGCGTCGATAAAAGAGCACGGGAGACTGACGCAGTGCATCAGGATGGAGTGGTTCCGCTTCCTCCGTGAGTACGCCTGGCGGAACGCAGGCTTTGGTGGGTTACGACCGATTATCGCGCTCATCGCTGAGTACGAGCCGCTGTATGAGCCGACTTTTGTGCCGTGTGCGGACCCCGCGGGTTCCGAGTCTGGCTCCACTGCCGTCCCTGGCCTGGAGGCCGAGTCTGAAGAAGACGACGAAGAGGAGAAGGAGTTCAGCCCGCAGACGGCGGCGCCCAATTACCCCGCCGCCCGCTATTACTCGGTAGCCGACTACCGGGCCATGTACCTCTCTGGCGAGTTGACGCCCTTGGACGTGGCGCAGACCATCCTGCCTCTGATCCGCAGGGACATCACGCCGAAGGGCTCACACCACCTGGGCTGGTTCGACGTCAAGGTTGACCTCGTGCTGCGGGCGGCCGAGGCGTCGACGCAACGCTACCGCGAGAAGCGTTCCCTCGGCCCCCTGGACGGCGTCCCCACGGCAGTCAAGGACGAGTACGATATCGATGGCTACGTCACCTGCCACGGGTCGCTGAATGATTACACGGGGACATTGACGGAGGATGGTTCCGGGACGTTCTGGTGTGTGCGCAAGCTTGAGGAGGCTGGGTGCGTGGTCCTCGGCAAGCTTTCGATGCACGAGTTCGGACTCGACACAACGGGCAACAATCCCGTTTTTGGCACACCTCCCAACCCCCACAATCCCTCCTATTACACGGGCGGGAGCTCATCAGGCAGCGCATACGCCGTCAGCGCTGGCCTCGTCCCCTTCACGATGGGCAGTGATGGTGGAGGCAGCATCCGCATCCCATCATCGCTCTGCGGTGTTTTCGGCCTCAAGCCCACCCACGGCCGCCTCTCGTTCCGCCCGTCGCAGAACCACTGCAGCACGTGCGCAGTCCTTGGCCCCATTGCCGGCGACATCCGCTCCCTGGCAGCCGTCTACTCCGTCGTCGGCCAGCCGCACCCTACGTCGCTCTTCCCTCCCCTCCGCCCCGGCCCAGCCCTCCTAGCTTCCTCATCAACCAAGCTCTTAGGAGTTTCCGAGGCCTGGTTCTCCCGCGCTGCCCCCGGCGTGCAACTCCTCTGCCGCGGTATGATCCAGCGCCTCGTCGAGCAGCGCGGCTACCGCATCGTGCCGATCGACATCCCCTTCCTTAATGAAGGGCAGATCGCCCACGCGCTCGTCGTCCTCGCCGACGGCGCCACCCTGCTACCCCTCACACGCAACCTCACAGCCGCGAACCGCGTGCTCCTCGCGCTGGGCCGCACCACGCCCGCGACAGACCTGCTGCTCGCCCACAAGCTGCGCCGCCTGCTCGTCAACCACCTGGCGTACCTGTTCCGCGCCCACCCTGGCATGCTGATCCTCACGCCCACGACAGGCTGTCCCGGCTGGCCCGTGCGGTTCCCCGCCGGCGAGCTAAAACACGGGCTCAACGACGGAGACACGACGCTGCAGAGCATGATGTACGTCTGGATGGCCAACTTCTGCGGCCTGCCGGCCATCACCGTGCCCGCCGGCTTCGTGGCGCCTGCGGGAGGCCCTAAGGGTGGAATCGCCGCCGGCGCTCCCGTCGAGCCCGGTGGCGACGTCGCGGGCAAGGTGCCCATCGGCCTGATGGCCATGGCGGAGTGGGCTGGCGAGGAGGATCTTTTGCGTTTTGGGCTCGACGCGGAGGAGCTGGGCGAGGATGTGCGCTGCCGCCCGCCCATCTGGCAGGATGTCATCGGCATGGCCAGACAGCGTTAGTATGCTGTTCAGCTGAGTGATATGGAGGAGGAGCTTCTGCGGTCTATGGAGGACCTTGTCTAAGAAACCAAACTTGCAACTACCTGGGGCACCGACGGGATAAACCAGAAGGGAGGTATAGAATGGAAGGAATATTTGGCATTTCATTTCTTGGATGAAACCGAAAAAAACCAGAAACTAAAAACGCGCAGAATTATCATCCATCGAATCAGTATTCGCCCAAGCAAACACAGATAGACATACTTTAATCCTACCCCGTTGCACTTACTGCCCGCTCCATGTCGAGCGAATTGTGCCAGTCACGTGTTTATGGCACCTGTCCGTGGCGGGTCGTGATCTTTCGGTGTGGAATTTTGGACGAAGTCGGGATCCAAGGTGGCAAACACACAACCGGAATGCCAGTCACGGACAGGCAACAGCCAACCTGCTGCCAACGACACAACGTGTTTAGGCTAAATCCACCACACTGGACGCGTCCACTGCACAAAATTGAGCAGCTCGATTAACTTTACGTTCTGTTTCTTCTTCTCCTCGGAAACAATCCAAGACAATCCCCCAAGCTCGTCGCTCCCAGTCATCGACATCGCTCCTGGAAATGTCAGCGGCTCTGCTTCCTGGCACGGCAGGGCCTCGCGTCGCGGCGACGGACGTGATCCTGCGGGAGATCGCCTTCCACGTAAGTCCATCAAGCTGTCACGGGCTGATGATGCCCAAAGTCTTGCTCTTCCGAGGCGTTGTTCTGACGCACCCGCCTACTTTCGCCTTGGCGGCCATTTTCTAGGTACCATGGCGCAAGCGTTACAACCTTTGCCTCGTGAGCAAGGCCTTCAAGGACGCATGTACCCCTGCTCTCTACGAGACCTTCGTCATCCAGTCTATACTCCACAGCTATTTCGACATGGACATCGCTCGGTACAACCCCAGCATTGGTCTCATCAGACAAGTGGTGTGCCGTGTGCCCCACAGTCAAGATCATCTCGAACAAATATTGCAAGAGCTCACACCGCGCATGACCTTCCTGCGCGCCCTGGTGTATGTCAAGTTGTGTTTTGAATCCCGCTTCATTGGGTACTCATCGGTGAGCAACGTCATGGTGTTCGCCGCTAATCAATTCAGCGCGGTCTCAGATTGCTTGGGGGCGCTCAGCCCGAACGCGACACTCTCTTCGCAATCCAGACATCCTGTCCCTCCCTGTCGGCGCTTGCCCTTAACGCGATTCCCTGGCTGGACGAGGTCAAGGGTAGACATGAAGGGGAGTGGGACCCAAACTTTGAAGGCGGATACCGCCCGCCTTTGGGGACGCTGCGCCCATACCTGCCCGCGTTTCGGGGCCTCACCTCCCTTGCGCTTTTCAACCTCGGCCCTCGGCTTGAACGCTGGAAAGCGGACATCGCCGCATGCCTAGGAGAGTCGCCAGGCCTCGAGGGTCTGTCGCTTTCCATCTCTAAGCAGGGTATGGATGAAATCGTCATGGCGACGGATCGGGACCCGATCTACAACTTCTTCCGTTCCCTGTGCGACGCGTACGGTGCCTCAGGCGCAGCGCCGCTCGCCCTCCGCCGCCTCTACATGGGCCTCGGGGTCATTCTCTTGCCAGACACCGACCCGAATGAGCATCGGGGCTCAGTCTTCCACCAGGACGACAACTTCCCAGGGCGCTACCAGTACACTGCGTCATATCTCCACAAGCTGACTCGGCTCGACGTTTTAGAGGAGGTGTATGTGCAAAACGAGGACTACTTCGGTGACGACTTTGTGATCTACATGTTCGCCGAAGACGGTTTCTCCGGGATGGCGTGGTGGACTTTCTCCGCGGTAACCACACCTAACCTCAGACGGCTCACTGCATACGAGCTGTCGCCAGAGGTGGTCGAATACCTCGGCGAGGCCTTCACGCGAGGCGCTGCGGAGAATCTGGCACTGTCATTCCAAGAACTCGAATTCGGGCAGCGCGGCGATGACGAGATCGTACCTTTCTACGAGCTGTACAAGCCCAACTCGAAGCTCCCCAACCTGCCCCTGGCGTTCCGGATGCTAGTAGCAGACTTGGCGTGGGCGTCGGAGAAGCTGGCCAACGCGTCTAAGCGAGCCAGTGAAACAAACAGCGAGAGCAGTTTCTACTTCGAGAGCGAGGCAGACAGGGAGGCAGCCGTGGCCGAGACAGCTGCGCAGTGGGAGACGCTCGAGGGACTGAAAATCAACATGCCGGAGCCCGACGTTGGGACTCAGGCTGAGGATCTACTAGCCGATATAGTTTCTAGGCTAGACCGGCTGACGCAGCTGGAAGTCAACAGGGGACAGATGGCAGGAGAGACGACGACCGAGGGGCAGACACCGGCGGCGGCGCTTCGGCTAGCGGGCCTGGCACCTCGCCTCCGACACATCAAATACGGCGGTCTGGCTTGGCGGGTTTGGAGGCAGCTCCCCGGGGACGATGGCGGCACACGAGCAGTGGACCGCCTCGAGGCCCTCGACGAGCATGATACCTCCCGAGTGGAACTCTATCACGGGCCAGGTGCAACTAATGGCTTCCTCACGAACTATCCTTAAAACGCCTCTTGGTCCGTAGCGAATATCAATATACTGTGTACGTCCGTAATTATATGTCCCGTGCTCGTGCCTACTGCGTCCACTTTCTACCTTGCTACTTCTAGTGCTAATTAAAGGCCTCCAAATACTACTCCATCTCAGCTGGGCGTGAAGGGCACTACTATCACCACGACTCGTCAGGCGACGAAACTTGACTCTGGAATAATCATATCATGAGGGAATTTCGAGATGAGCGATAGCCTGCAAAGGCCTAGATCAAGTAGTAGTTCGCGAACGTTTAGCTATGGAAGTGACGAAACTAGGATACTAGTAGCATTGCATTTCATGGTACACTACTCTAGTAATAGTGCAGTGCTCTCCGCCGTCCGAGCACAGGCTGAACCGAGTATGGCAGCGTGGTGCACTGAATGAGTATGGAGAAGGGGCCATCTCCCTCCCCCCCCCAAGCCCCGGGGCTGTGATAAATTCAGGGCGCGTGGACAAGCTTGATGATGATGCCATCCGAGCTATATCCGAGGACCTCATAGTCTTCATCGTGGTAGCTAGGGTTCGTCGCGTTGACCACAACCCCGAGTGAACCCCCATCGCGCCCGCACCCGAGCAGCGCCTTGGCTGCATCTGCGGCTGTGGCGTTTTCGCCCCCGTCGATGGTCGTTGCGATGTCTTCGAACAGCACCGACGTCGACTTGGATGGGTCGATATGCTTGGCGAGGACCAAGACGGCCCCAGTGGAGTAGAGTGACCACTTCGGTAAGGGATAGGGGTAGAGGTTGATATCAGTAGGCATACTAGATTACTGGTAGTCACAGGGGGCACATAACGGTCAGTGTTCGGCGACGTTGCTGTTACGTACCTCGGCGCAGTCCGAGCCCTCCGATGCTGACATGCTGAGGAAGTTGGGCTGACCCGGGGTGCGACGGCCGTAGTCGCGGAGATAGGTGGCAGCAGCTCGGATGTCGGCCACTGGCAGTCGCTGAGGCGTACCTCCGTTGGCCAAGCTGTAGCAGTTGCGTGCCGCGGTCTCCGAGGCATAGCATGCCTGAACCGTCCGCTGGACGAGCGGATAAGAGGCACCCAGCGGTGGCCAGAAGATTGAGGCGAGTAAAAGAAGAGGTCGAGCCATTGGGGACATCTCTGACATTGAAGGCAGACAGAACGCGGGGTGCTTGAGTATCTCAAGGGCGTGAGTGGCTGAGAGCTTACTTTGTTGCATGTGTCGCAGAGGCCCTATTATTAAGATGTAGAGAACACTCGCACACAACCGAGCCACGACTGGCCGGGCTCTCTGTTCCTCGGTAGGTAGTAGGTTAGTACTAGTAGTATTTATGGGAGGGCACCTCGGCTGATGCTCTCTGAGCTCGCCGACCTCGTATCCGTGACAGAAAGTGCCTCTCACTTGCGGCCCCTCCCTTTCCCCTTTTACTTCCCCCCTCTACTCTTGCAGAGCCCGCAAGAGCCACAACGGTCGGCAACTTTGGGACTCCTCGATCATCGACTTCCACCGGCGGCGCAGCATTGATTTACCCTAGCACCAACGACACATTTTTAATTGACGGAACCAGATTAGTGATGGCCGACTCCATGACGAGATTGCCTATTCCAAGGCAGCATGGCAGAAATAAACAACTCGGTGTGTCTCACAGGCCACGAAAATAGCAACCACCTACATGCCTAGGTACAGTAGTGATGGCAAATTTCTTGGTGGCACAAGGCTTCATAGAACCGCGGATTTGCGGTCGGCACTACACCGGAGTTGCGGTCATGTCATGGTGCTCTCGCGGGAACATGTCGAGACGTCAGTACGATCGTGTTGCGCGGACTATATCAACCCGTGTTGTTGGCAGCTAAGCCGTGTCCGTTGGCATCTGCGAATCACGGGTCAATTAAGACGGATTTGCCTTCCACGCGGCTCGCCTCGGTGGCCGTGATGGCCTCGGTGCTGGAGCCATTTGTAGACGGTCGTTGGTCGGCGATTTTGAGTGCCGGACCGGCCGGCGAGCCCGTCTAAATTATCCGCGCATCGTGATCTCCTCAACCCTGCATACCCGCCAATTGTGGGACATTAACCCGACAAGGCTAAATTGGCGAGCCAATGAAACTCGCCAGAGCCCGGGCGCTTCGCCCATTGTTTCCCCCGCGAGCATTCGTGAATCTTATGACTGGATCAGTCATCTCGTCCAAATGCGATCCGTGTATGTCGGCGGTGAGAATCACCGCCCGCTGAGCCAAACTGTGGTGCGCGCGTCTGAGGCATCCCTGAAGACATGATGAAGCTTTTGGATACCGATGAGACAACTCAACGTCCGTGAGTTGGCCAGGCAGGCAGCTCAGTGTATAAAATGTCAAGCAACTGAGCATGTCTAGACGAGTCGGTTATGCGCTGCTGAGAAGTGTCTACCTGGCTAGGTACTCGCCGCAGCTGTCCACACACGCTCTACCCCTGAACCCTTATTGCATAGCTACTAGGTACCTACTTAGCTAGTGCCACACGTCCAACCAGCACCTCATCGGACGCTCGACTCAAAGTTCTTGCTTGAATGCCCACGCCACCTACGAGAGCCAAGATGCCGACCTGTAGTACTACGTTGGTGTGGGCTCTCATGAGCATCACACTCGTTGCTGGCCAGTGGCAGTCGACAACGGTGATCAGCAGTGAGAAGCGCTACTACCCTACCGGCGGTACGACTGGAACTTATGTCCGCGTCTTCTCCGATCCCCCGCCGGCCGGTCCCCTGGCGTTCACGACCACCGACCCCAGCACAGCGGGCAAGACCATCACCGCCACAACTACGATCAGCAAGCGGAGCATTCCCACCGTCGTATACAACTGCCACTGGATGCCATTCATCTGCAGGAACATCGAGAACTACCAGAACAAGAACCCGCTGACCCACGGATGGAGCAGCTCCAAGGTCGAAATGGTCTATGACAGCAACACGACCCGGAAAGACCGTCGTCGTGATGCGACCTGCCAACGGAAGGGAAGCAACTTGTACAAAGACGCCGGGTATCCGGGGAAATGCACGGCAGACTCTAAGAGCATGGGGCTGAACCTCGTCCGCAGCTTGAGAATGCCTGACCTGCCCCCAGACACTTTCGACGGCGTATCACCCCCACTTCCCAAGAAGGACGACCGCGGTAAGTTCATCAGGGGACTCAGGGATCCACAAACGGGCAAGGACACCATGCAGAGTAGCCTGCTATTTACGTGCGACGAGTACCCCTCGGCTTCGTGAGTCATCGTCTCCCACATCCCAGCTTCTGCTTAGAGACACCAGGCCTTTAGCCTTGATATCTAGGGTAACGCTTACTGAGATCTATTCCCGCCCGCCCCTTGCCTCTGCACACGCACACACAGATGGATCCAAGGCGGGAGAGGCGTGCCGAAAGACCAGTCGTCTTCAAAACCTGTCTTCGGCCAGCCCGGCGCCATCGACGCGGCAGTGATTTGCGCTCCACAGTCCGTGTCCTGCGTCGGCTCAGCAAGGGCGCTGTCGCTCCTTGGCCTTCAACCGGGAAATAACCCCTCGGAGCAGGACTGGCAGGGCAGGTTGCTTTCTCTGGTGCCCAATATTCTGGAAAAGATTCATCACGTCCCACAGATCCCAGGGCGAAAACTGAAGGGAGAGACACCTTTCACTACCGACTGGGCCGGTGCCTTTTACCTCTCTACAACTACATGGGCCGCGGCGCCGAGCAGGGGTGGATGGATCATCGACGAGGAGGGAAACACGAAACACTACGAAAGCAAGAGATCCGTCGCGCAGCCTACCCCGCCTCCCTTTCTCCAGGGGCTGCCAGCACGCCCGAAAGCGCCGTTCGAGGGAAACTTCGCCACCACGCCAATAGACGCGGCTGACGCCTCTGCCAACCGCACCACCTGGGACGTGCCGAGCGTTGGGGCAGGAGGCGCAAAGCGGCCACAGATGTGGCGACGGCATCTCCCCACACACCGGGGGTACATCCATGCTCGGCAAGGCTTCCGCCTAGGCAGCCGGGCCGTCTCAGGCGCGCAGGTCCTAGCTGCCCAGTCGGTGATCCAGGCTGTCTCTCCAGAGATCAGAGCCTCCAGCGCCCGGCGGCTGGCGCACCCTCGGGTGCGGGGCAAGAACCCGTCGATCCTGGGGGCCGAGTTTCTGTCCTTCGACAACTCGGTGGCGCTGCCGACGGAGCAGGACTATATGCCGATCAACAGCACGGTGCGAGAAGCTGCGGCCATCATGGCTGAGTACGACGCGCAGTACGGCCACCTCGAATACACGTGGGAGCAGCCGTCCAACTTGACCAAGCGAGAGACGGCGTTCTGGCTCAATGATTTGCAGCACGGGACCAGCCCCTTTAGTCCAGACCCGGCAGGCTACAAGGTGAGTACCAGAACCTCCCCGTCACGACAGCGACGCAAACGTCGACACACTCTCTCGCTGACACCCCCTTCCTACGTCGGGAGACAAGGTCTTCTTGAACGTGAAAACAGACTGCGGCGCGGTAGGCGATGGCAAGAGCGACGACACCAAGAAGATCGACGACTGCATCCGGCGGCAGACGCGGTGCATCTGGAGGACGTGCACGTCGACCTCGACGATGTACCGCACCGTCTACTTCCCGCCTGGCACATATCTGATAAGTTCATCGATCGAGATGCTGTTCATGACGAGCCTCATTGGACACGTGAGTAGTCACCACCTCCATCGCCAGCAAGCTCATCCCTGAAAGACGTTGCTTGCCAGCCGCCGGACTTGTCATCGACAATACATCCGATCCTGACGTGCATGGTGCCATGCCAACAATCAAGGGGCTGACACATATCCATACCACTTACAGCCAACCAATAGACCGGTTCTCAACAACTCTCCCCTCTCCACATTCATGGGACGGTCCCACTTTTCTTAGTGACTTCCACCCAAATCCACCAAAAAACCTAACATTG
>PYST01000378.1:1620-34929 GCA_003049485.1 Ophioceras dolichostomum | reverse complement strand
TGGTTTGTTGGGTGTTAAGGATTATGTGTGGTTTGGCGGGCTGCACTAACAGTAGCAGTCGCCAAGTGTTTATGTAAAGGGAAGGATGAGAAAGATTGAAAGACGCTGTTTTAAATACCTACCTGTCATGCGTGATACCTGTAGAAGTGAAGATGGAACAAGCTTTGTATTAAAAGAACAGAAGCTCTCTGCTCTTCTGGAGGGTGGCTCCCAAGCTATATACCAAAACTTCATCCTTGCAGTGGGAAGCATGCCCCTGCCTGGTCCCCTGCTCTGAGCGATTCTACCGAATGCGACTCACGTGCTTTTCATGTGACTTTCCGCGTGACACTACCGACCCAGAGAATTTCAGCAATGGAATAAAGCAGCCGACGGATTCGTGCGCGATGGGTAGATCGGGAAAGAAGGAAAATGGAAACGGAGAGAAGTTAGGTCCATAGCAGAGCTCATACCATTGCCAGCGTTACTGCATTGCTAAGTCCGACAAAGAGGGTGGGATGGCCTTGGTGCAGCATCGTGCCGAAAGTCACATTGAAGACCTCCAGGAGTATCGTGGCGTATATGGAGCGCAAGCAACGCTTCCAAGCCGTTGACTCGTCCTTCGCGAGCATGAACTTGGGAGGCGTCGGCCTCTTGAAGCAGCACATCTTGGGAATGGTGTCAGGGGTTTCGTTGATGGGAGAAACACGCGAATCTTGACGGCGGCGCAATGGAAGAGCAGACAGTCTAAATCATGATGTGCCCACTTTGGCGCACATATGCCTCTTGCCTGTCTTTCATAAATCATGTGCGTCCATTGGCGGCCCCCGCCTGGGTGTTGATGGGGTCCAGTGAATACAAATGATCCTGATGTATGGCGGCCATGGGGCAAGAGTGCAGGGCGCAATTCCCCTCGTGGTGTTTTCGGGATAGGCATCGCGTGATGGAAGCTGCAGACAAGGAGAAGACCAAGACATTCACAGCTACGCCATTCATGGGGCGGGGCAGTCAACTCGGCGGCCGGCAGGTCAGTTGGCGATCCGAGCGTGAAAACTGAGGCAGGAAGCAATGGAGGGGGCTGTCGACGCGCAGATATGCCAGCAATCCTTGACAATTTTGGTTGCAACCTCTGCGTCGTCGCCGAGCAGCTCCTGGGCCGCCTTCCGAGGGAGATCATGCCCATAAGGCATATATTTGCATTTTATTGTAATGTCGTAGCGAGGTTTGGCCGGAGCCCCAGCTTCGGAGTTGGAGGCCGTGAGGTCGAAAAACGCGGAAGATCGGCGGGAGATACGTAATAGTCGTAACGGTCGGAGGGGAAGCGAATCCGATCGTGTAGGGAGCGGAGAAGGCAGGAGGCATGGGGAAGGTGCTTTGGCTGGCCCAGCCTTTATCAATGGTGAACCAACTCCTGCTTTCGACAATCAATGAACGGGTTAGCCAAGCGGTTGAGCGCACTGATCGTTGTCCCAGTGCATCGGAGCTCCCGCTTCGACCTGTGAGGTTGTCATTTTTTTCTTTTTTCCCTTCCAGCACTTCTCCCTTCTGCAATAATTGACTGTGGCCAAGACAGCATACCTCTCTGGGTTTTCCGTTCACTAACTTTTCCTTAGCCATAAAGGCCAGTTCGAGATGCTAAACGTTCTATGTCCTCGACTCCCTGCCTGACCAGCTGGGCCGCATTCCTGTTTTGGCTTTCCGTGGATACCTGACCACTGCACCCAAACCGATGCGAGCGGCGAAGTGATTGAACTGATAATCTATTATTCATGCCCTCAACATTTAAGTGGCACGCATCGACAGAAAGGACTGGCCTTCAAACAATCAGAACTCTGAAAATTCCGAGGCGGGTCGGAGCGGGACGTGGCCTCGTGGTCGTTCGCCTCGGCCCCGCCCCATCGGCACGCTCCACATTTGGCCGCGCCCAGACCATCACTCAAACAAACATGTTCCCACCCGGCCGACCTGCCGGCCCGGTCTCCCCTGACCCGCAGGAGGCATTAATGGCTGCTGCGAAACGAAGGAATGCCTCCTCATGCCATAGCATGGGCCGATCGGCCGAGTCCGCAATTAGTCATTCACATTCACCCTTGTGCAAGACCGCTGTGGAAGTATCAAAATTGGTAGTCGATCGATGATTGACGCTCCGTGCCCTGAAAATACTGGTTTGACTCATGGCAGTATGTAGAACGATACGAGAGTGATATTCGTACAGTAAGGCGGTCGCACAAGGGCAGGATATAAATCCTCTCATCACCTTGTTTGGGTGGCTCCCGTCGTTCCTGAACCCCGAATCAGGAACTCGAGCAGCAGCACCCGAACAACTCTTCACCATCACAGAAATCACGCCACGCTACAACCAAAAAACACCCGTCACTCCTTCCGCCCACCCACTCACCCACTCACCAGAATGCACGTCTCCGTCGCAGCCGCCCTCCTGACCGTCGCCAGCACAGCCCTCGCCCAAACCGAAGGCTTCTACGCGCTCGTCAAGCCCGAGAAGGACGAGAAGATCGTGGCCGGCAAGACCTACACCATCGAATGGACCCCCTCCGACTCCGCCAAGAAGGGCGACGTCGACATCCTGCTGCTCGCGGGCAAGACCCACGCGACCCTGGACCCGGAGAACGAGGAGACCATCGGCGAGAAGATCAAGCCCGAGGAGGGCAAGTACAAGTGGGACGTGCCCAAGGACCTCGCGGACGACGAGGACAAGAAGGCGTTCGGCCTCAAGATAGCGCTCTCGGACGACCACGAGATCTTCCAGTGGTCGAACCCCTTCACGATCGTCAAGGACGGCGGGTCGGCGAACGGGACGTTCAGCGCGGGCCGCGAGAAGCCGACGGCGAGCCGCGCGCCGGGGGGTCCTGGAGAGGGCAACGACGACCACGACGACGGGCCGACTCAGACGGGCACGATGGGCGCTGCTACCAACATGCCTTCTGCGACGCCCAAGCCCAGGCGTCGGATGTACTAGGCTTGCTTTACACCGGGAGCGTCGCACAGCTGTGTTTTACTTTTTGACTGCTGGACGTTCTTTTCTTTGTACAACAGAATTCCTCTGCCGATTTGGAGGCGCAAAGGACAACCGTTTCTGGTTTGCTTCCTAGCGTAGACTCTGCCTTAGACCAATTTAACAAGCAAGCGGGTTCACACCTTCCTGTCACCCGCATCTCCGCTGCTGAAACCGATCTGATCCGGCCTGGGCGTCCGCCATTTTGCCGAGGTACTATTACTTACCACTACTATGTGCTCAAAAGCTCCAATGAAACCTATCGCAAAAGCATGACGGTACTCCGCCTAATCATCATCCTCCCCACCAGGAAGAAGCTTTATCTGTTCCTTCCTCGCCCAGTGTAGAAGGCGGCCTGCAATCTTTTCACTCCCTCGCGTCACTTTGGATCCTCATTCCCTCTCAGCATCTGTTCAAGAATACCTAGTGGGTAGGACAGCCGGAGGGGGACGGCCCCTCTCCGTTAAGCTACTTCGCGTCATCCAAGAGGGCTTCTCGACGACGACAGCACTCGCACAGGAATCCAGGCGGCAGCTGCCGCGGCGGTAGGAGGTCACGCCGAGCGCCGTAGAACACGGCGATGGCCGCGATGTTGACGAGCCTGATATGGGTAGGTTAGTAGAGGGGCAAAGAAAGGCAGCCCTTCTCAGAAAACTCCCGATGATACTAGGGTACTACCACCCGATTGGATCGTGTGTAGCACCACTTGCTCGGGAGGGAGGGCGTTACCAAGTGGAGGGTAGCAGGATGCGATGCGATATGGAACGTACCAGGACATGACGACGCCGAAGGTGACACCCCAATAGATGGTAGGACGGCTCGCGATCTCATACACCTGGCCGCTGGACCCGTACCCCTCGGCGGCGAGGGCCTCCCATAACAGGGCGACCACAGCGTAGGGGACGCAGACCGTGTAGAAGAAGCCCTGGACGAGCACCGTGACAAGGAAGACCCACGGTTCGTTGAGGAATGGGTAGGCGTGGAAGTCGAATAGGTCCGCCCTCTGCAGGTCAGCCATCAGGCCCCTCATTGGCGTGATGTAGACGTAGGACTGCGGGCCAGAGGGCGGAAGTATTTGTCAACTTTTATTCTGCTGAACCTTAGGAAGAGGCGGGGACGATGATCACTGAGCTACTTCGTGACTA
Organism: Ophioceras dolichostomum; assembly: GCA_003049485.1. Taxonomy (NCBI): domain Eukaryota; kingdom Fungi; phylum Ascomycota; class Sordariomycetes; order Magnaporthales; family Ophioceraceae; genus Ophioceras; species Ophioceras dolichostomum. The sequence goes on along the minus strand of PYST01000378.1, from coordinate 30,792 downwards.
TATGTGGGAGAATTGGAGGCAGGGAACAAGGATAGAGCGACGGGCGGGTGCGCATAGGAAGAACCAGCAGTCCAGAAAACGAGATAATTGAATAATAGAACTCACGGCCGCGAGTGTGATCGTCGGCTTGTTAAGGCCGAAGAAGGTCGGATGGCAGTGGAGGTAGAGCAGGACCGTGAGGAGCGTGTTGTAGAACAGGACCATGAAACCTCCAACGGTGACTAGGTACGAGGCCTGCTGCCATGTCGCGAGGGTGGCAGTCATCTTGGCTGGAGGGGCCGATATGGTAGGCCTTTTTTGGGTGATGGAGAGAGAGACCGAAAAGCTTGGGTTCTGTTGAGAGAAGAATGAGATTGATCGTTCAATGCAGTCTTGGTAGTGCGGGAATGCTCCTAGTAGAGGCGCCGGGGTGACAAGTTGTTGTTTGATTGCGAGATGATTGATGAGAGCCCGGAAACTGATAGTGAAAGTGAAGAGATCGAGAGGTGAGGTGCACTGGCAGCTTGTGGAGTGTAGCTTCCGTATCCACGAAAATTATGTAAGCTCCAAACTCACACAAGGCACTCTAGAGGGAGCACAGAAGATGAAATATAAAGCGGCGCACCACAATAGCAAAGAAATAAAATATCAATGAAAGCTACCTAGATGAGATAAACTAAGGTGCATCCACATGTTTCTCCCCACAAGCTGGATTCTACCTTGACGCACGCGTTTCTCTGATGTCCCATCTTCACAAGTAAAAAGCATCATACTCGCGCCGTTGCGGCGGCTGATCGCTCGACGGCACGACAGTGCGCTCGGGAGGCCACTGGGAGCGTTGGACCTTGGCCACTCCAAATCTCGAAAACACCACCGCGAGCGAAGCAAACGCCGATCTCACAGATTCTTGCACGGCAAATTGGTTAGTTTTGGATGTGTTTCTTCCATTGACAGCACCTATGGTGGGCATATCTTTCATCAAGAGGGAACTGGACTTACAGCGCGACCGCCAGAGCACAGTAGAGTGCGGGTGTAAAGGCCCGGATACTTGGCAGCCTGCAGATCGAGCCAGCATCGCTTTTCAGCTCCGATGGATGCCGGCACACAACCTCCCCAGTCTCGGCAGCGCGCGCCTCCTTCTCCTGGGCCCATCGGCCGAAGTTGTGGTACCCGAATCTGAAAGTGGCGGCGGCGGCGAGCAGGATGTAGGCTCCAAACAGCACGATCGTGGGGCCAAGACTTCCGGCAGGCCGCGTGATGTACACTGTCGTCACCACGGCAGAGAATAGGACCTAGGGGGGGATGTCAGCAAAGATCTTGTTGTTTTGTTTCTCTAGGGCCATTAGCTGAAGAGCCAGGGCTAGACAATGGAGGGTGGATAGATGGTTAATTAGCTTGAGACGACTTACCACTGGCATATCGGTGACTGGCACGACGAAATGCTCCACTGAGGGGATGCCTGTGAGAGCTAAAGCGACCAAGAAAAGAGCAGCCAGGACGGCAGCGAAGATTGCGAGGACTGCAAACCAGTCCCCCAATGCCTTCGAGCGGGAAGCCTCCATGTTGATGAATCGAGGGAGGGCGCTTGCAGACGCAGATGGGGCGCTTATGAGTGAGGATGAAGGACGATCCGCTCTGTCGGGTAGGTGGCAGGTAGTGAGGGCTTCCCAAGTGCTTGATTCGAAGCGTGTACGCCAAGTGTGTGGCTACTTTGGCTGGCCCGAGAATGGGTGTTGTTGAGTAGAGGTGATGGACGAAGACGACAGACCAGCACACGCAGGGTGCGAAGCCACCCTTTTAAACCCACGACTGTGTACGGAAGAAGAAGCGGGAAAAGTAACAAGAAACGACTTCTAGCAGGAGCAGAACAATCGGTTAGTTGAAGGGGTCGTAGAAGTAACTCGTCGGTATCAACAAGGACCATCGTAAACAAAGGGGGTGTATGGATATTAAGTGCGTACTGACAATGGCAATTAACTAGGAATTAGGAGGTCGTAATTGGACCCATAGTACTAGTAGTTACACAATCCAGGAGAGGAGAACGATACGCATAAAAAGGTGACGGACTCGGCCAAGACGTAGTCGCGTAAAAAGAATCAGGTTCCTAGCCCCAACCGGTAATAAAAACCAGGAAAGCCACAGGATTATTCACTTGCGGGCAGAGCGGTTGGAAAAGCAATAGGTGTTGCTGGCCAGCACTGTTGGTTGCATTGAAAAAATCCCGTATACTACCTCCCCAGGTGCCTAGTAAATAGGAGCTGTGTAAGAGAAGAAGAAAAAGCCTCAGTCTCAAGCCATCGTCACCGCCCCACCATCTGGATGGCGTCCCACACCCTGTTCGCTCGGGCACATCCACCGGCTCCCATCACGCCACCATACTTTTCACCTGCCACGATTATCGAATGTACCGACCCATAGGCGCAGGCCACCGGGTAGGTAGTCTGGAGAAAGCGCTTTTCGGTCAGCAGCCGAAAAGCTTCCTTCCCGTTCCGGTCTCCTCAAGCCGGCCCGCAGCAGTCGTTGGAAGTGACACCGAGGCCGCAGTACTGGGCCGTCGACGGCTGGCAGACGCGGCCGGTAGTGGCGGGGCAGAACTCGTCGACGACCAGGTTCGGCGGGCTAAGGCACCAGAACAGGGTGTTGTACTCGTGGTTCCCGTCCGTTGGGAGACCCCGGGTCGTGAGCGCGGCGTCGATGCGGCCCTTCCAGAGGTCGAAGACTGAAATAAGCGGTCACAGATTTGAGCTCCTGTTAGTAACTTTTCGAGGGTGGTGGGTGAGGCGGTATAGTGTACTGCGAGAAGGGGGCTTTGGGGCGCCATACCGGCACCAGAGCCGCTGAGGAGGTGCCAGCCGCAGTAGAACTGGCCCTGGGTGCAGTTCGTGCCGATCTGAGCGAGGGCCTGCCCGGAGAGGGCGGCGAGGGCAACAGCGGCGGAGGCGAATCGAACCATTTCAACGAGTAAAAGGGTAGTAGTGGGCGCGAGCGGAGACTGGCGTGTGGCGATGGAGGGCAATTTAGAGAGACGAGTTCGGAAGTTGTCAGTGGCGATGGCTTCTGGTATCTTGACGCAATCACGAGGGGACTCGACGCTCCTTTTATAGACGGAGAGTCCCACGGGATACCCTACTATCCTCCGACTCGTCCAGGATAATGACCGGCCGCCTGCCTCTGACAACAAAGCGCGGCTCTTACACGACACAAGCAGATCGTCAAGGCCACTCGAACGACACCGTATATGGCGGCGGGCGGGCTAGGCGGACCGGGTCACCGAAACTTACTCATTGGATGCCGGCTTGCTAGAGCTCGTGCCGCAACACTACCCATAGCCTCGTGATGCATTTAGAGGTACCTATTGGTGCTTCTAGATGCGAGAGGCCAGACCGTCTCACCCAGCTTACGTACTCGGATATTTCAGCATTTGAATGGTTTAGACCCGGGGAGACTGCAGGCCTGCAGCCCTGTCGGTATCGATGCAATATCGGAAGCTCGGGACGGAGACCAAGACCCTAGCGTTCCGGGCGGGCCGCAGTCCGTTTACCTGCTTCCCGTAGGACTGTTGCACCTGGTGGCCATGACCGCAAGGAGGGACACAGAGACCCGCGCAGTTCGGCTTGTATAGTGACCTCGAGGCGGTCCGGCACAAGTCATCCGCTTCCTAGCGAGGCATCGATTGGCCAATGGGTAGCGGCACAGGCCAATCGTTGCATAGGGAGCGAGCCAAAGCCGACCCGTAATATACGAAGTTGGCATATGGGGGAAAGTCCAGCTCGATTTGGCTCAAACGCAGGCAGCGAGACGCAAAAACAGTCCCAAATAACCGCTTAATAAGACGGATCGGTCGGATTCACAGACGACTTCGACGTCCTCGACGAGAGACTTGGTGAACAAGAGTCAGCCTGTCGTTGTGTCGTCAACTGTAGGCGTCAGAGACGACATCTTGGCGTAGCAGATCGTCGAGGGAGTGGTTCTGCTCACATGGCCTCCTGGCCTGTCTGTGCTTCGTGTGTGTCCCAAAAGAGCAGTTCAAACTCCGATTTGGTCGGAACAGAGTCGCTGCAATCCGGACACGAGATATGATAACCAGGAACCATGGGATGTGCTTCTCTGTTGGGTGTTTGCTGACAATGCATCGCAGCGGCGTAGTCTTCACCGCTTCGCGCCCATCCAGTGCCCGGCCCTGGAGCGACGCGTGCCATAGACTCAAGTAAGCACCCCATCAGGTCATTCGGGCCGCGATGGCCTGAAGAAGACGATTCGTAGCACCAACACTGAGCGATCGGTCACGTTTGCATGTAATCATCCGAGAAGATGCACGCTGTAAAGCACATTACCACGAGCGATGAAAGCGACGAGAGTGTCAGAACGTCCCCGGAGAAACCCGTTCACAGCTGCAGAAAGATAATGTGGCGGGCGACGACTCTTCCTCGCCACGGCCCGCGCCGCTTCACTTAGGCCCGATGGCGCATGTACGACCTAGCTCCGACGGCGGACCGGCCCGCCGTGCAGCTACTCCGGCATGAACGCCTTCGCCACGCGTCGACTTTCTCGTTTTTTTCTCCTTCGCTGGATGGGCGGAAAAAAGAGAAGGAGGGAGTAGAAGGACAAACAAGAATAGACTCGCTCACACGTGCAGAAAGAATCACACGTCAACGACCGACGGTCGGGAGTCCTCCTCGCCCTCCTCCTCAAGCCAACACCATCTCCCCAAACTTCTCATCCAACGCCCTCTCAGCCTCCACCACCTCAGGCATGTCCACCCGTCCAGGCGCGATCCCAGCCCTCGCCTCCCCGCCCACAACCACACCCTTCTCAACCACCGGCCACGGCCCCATCGGCGTGATACCCCTCGGGTTGATATCTGTATGGCTCTTCGTGTAATTCTCCTTTATATGCCTGAAGTCCGTCGTGTCCCTGAAGCACGGGTACTCCTCGCTCCAGTACAGCCCCTTCATCCAGTTGTGGATGACCGGGTAGCCGTGGCGGATAGTCGCCAGGTTGCACTTGAAGTGCTGCACGTACACCGCGTCGAATCGCACGACGCTCGTGTACGCGCGGATGTCGAGCTCCGTGAGCTGCGGGCCTAGGACGTACTGGCCTGTGGGTGCGGAGTGGGAGATGAGCCTCTCGAGCCGGTTGAGCGCCGCAAACACGATGGGCACCTGGGCGTCGTACTCCGCCTGCGATGGCGCGAATCCGGCGCGGTAGACGCCCGAGTTGAGGCCGTACTGGAGCCAGGGTGCGTGGGCGTCTATTGCCTCACGCAGGTGATCCGGGTAGAGCGTGAAGGACCGCAACTGGGGCGGAAGAAAGGAGTCGAAGGACGTCTGCAGGTCGCGCAGCAGCTCGGCGGACTCGTTGTTGACGATCGTGTTGGAGACGGCGTCCCACAGGACGGGCACGCTGTAGCGGCCCTTGTAGGCCGGGTCAGCCTTGAAGTAGAGCTCGTGCAGGTACTTGGCGCCGAACAAGGGGTCCGGGTCCGCGCCGGGGTACTCGTCGGGGGTGGAGGCGAACTGCCAGCCCGGCCAGCCGTGCTCGTCGCCCTTTGGGTAGGGCTTTACCACGGTGAGGGGGATGATGTCTTGGAGGCCTTTGAGGTGGCGCACGAGGTTGACGCGGTGGGCGAAGGGGCAGAATAGGCCTGGTTTTGTGTTTTGGGTTTTGTTGGTTAGTGAGGGATGATAGTGATGATGATGATGATGATGATGATGATGATGATGACGCGACGGGATCAGGTAGGTGCTGCGGGGTGGGTGGGTGTTTCGAAGTCCGGAGTGAGGTGGGGCAATGCTCTCTCACCGATGTAGAGCCGGTAGCGGCCCTTCTCGGGCGGGAAGGGCCCGTCGACGGCGACCTTGCCGTGCCAGGACTCGGGAGAGCTGGCGAGGTGCTGGGCGACGGTGGATGGGGCCGGGCGTTGCGTGGCCATTCTGATGATGAATACGATTGGTCTTACTTATTAGGTAAATTGCCAAGATGATTCGGTGTAGTAGAGAGCGACGAGCTTTCGGATTACAGTGGAGTAGATGAGGTGAGGTCGTTTGCGAGAAAGTTTACTTTTTCCCGAGGTTGTGGTGCCGATTCGATTGATTTGTCAGGGTTGCGTGATCATGAAGATCTGACGGATGAGCTCGAGGGGACAATTGAGAGCGGGGCGGCGCGGGGAGGCGCGGGCCATGTGCGCGACACCACTGTACACCTTGACGCTCATTCGCTGCAGTTAATGCTTGCCCCTTATTCTACCTGCTAATTCCTTCGCTAATGTCCACCTGTAGGTAAGCTCAGAATTGCTGGGATACTCATGTGAAAGGCCTCGCTTCATCAGATCAGCTACGGTCTGTTGCGGGAATACTTCTCGATTGGGTTGGTGGAAGGAGACATAGGTGAAGTAAGTCGGGTATCTTGGCAGACTTCCAAGATGGGCAAGTCTCCCAGATCGAGCAGTTGTATGCCATTCTGGGTCGGCGCCAGCGACTTACGCTTCTTTGCAGCGCTCCAGCCTTCAAAGCTGCCTAGGATAGGCGAGATTGGCTCGGATCCCCCACCTTGGCGGACGCCGATGCTGAGTGATGAGCGCGATCGAACATCAGTCGCGCAAGCATCGACGTGACCCAGCAGTGTCCATCATAGGCCGATGGGCGGGCCGGCGGGATGTCATTGATGACTAGAGAGGTTCTAGTGAGATGGAAAGAATGGCAGCAGATCCGAGAATATAATTTCGCGACGTCGGTATGAATCGTGCCTCGACGGGTTTTGCTTGGCTACCACGATCATGGGTCTACTTCGCGCTTACGTGCAAATGGCGAAGAGCGAGGCACAGGTACCTACCAGATACCTAGGTATCTGACTTCAACGGCTCCTGACCGACGGTGTGACGACATTGTGTCGCATTGCGGCAAATTTTCCACAGACAGAGCACATTTGGGTGGGAATTGGGAGGATAAGCCATGTGACTCCCACCGATGCTCCCATGGCCGCCATCACCAGCGCGAGGATTATGGATGGCAATGTTTAGCATTATTAAGCCCCACGATCCACTACCGTCATTTTTCGGCGTTTACATCTCCATCGGATCCGACAGAACTCGGACTGTGCTTGCTGGCCTGACCCGCATCTCCGCTCCTCTAAAGCGGGGAAGAGCCGGAAGAAGCTTGAGAATGTGAGCGCCAAGCAAACAAGCTTGTGTTCGAGGCTTTGTGTCCCATATTGGAAATATTGATGCCAAGCATAACGTCCAGGTTAGCAAGGAGCTTTTGAACTTTGGGAAGTCGAGCGGACGGGATCCTGCGTCCAATATCAATTCCAGTGTACTTGCTCCTCAACTGTCTTCCTGCAAGGACGGCTGGGGATTTCCAGGGCCAGCAAGCGGGGTTCGACCGGGAGGTGCGGGAAGCGCTGGGAGTGGAGAGTTCGACATGCGGCCGCACGACTAACAACACACGGCAGCATTCTAAATGGACGGTTTCTCCGCTCGCAAACACGGGCGAACCACGAATTGTCGTCATGGGAAAATGTCGGTTGGATCGTGTCTGACATATTCTGACATGACAACTGCATCGTTTTATTAGCTTGGTGAGCTACTCGCAGGACGAATGTAACGCCTTCCCTCCCCATTCCGTTGTTGTTATTCGCGCTATCCTGGTTTTTATTAGTAGCTCTTCGGCAGGGAAGGGGACAAAGCTCTCCAGCGAAGTGGGGTTCCTCTGGGGCCCAGAGCCGGACAGGTGGGTTCTTGTGGACTAAGCTTAACAACTCGTGTCCACGCATCGTGACCTGCCAAGGACGACAGGATGGGTGGAATCCAGTTGACATTCTCGGAAGAGCAGGGGGGGACGAGCGGGACAGAGCTCTCTCCTCATCTTCCTGCCTGGCAAGGAACCAGAGGCAAGCGACATCGGAGGGGCTATATAACTCCCCGTTGAGTCCGACGTGATGGCGAGTCTTCCCGCTGGCCTCCTGTCCACCTGCTGCTGTCCAGCTCCTTGTCCTCTTCCTCGGCAAGAATCTCTCAACTGCCTCGACAATACTGGTCCAACCCTTCAGTTCCGGCAAGCGAGCAGTCAAGATGAGGTGGCACGCAGCAGGACACGCCGCCTCCCTCCTCCCGCTCTTCCTCGGAGCTGCGAGCGCGACCTCAATCCTCCTCAGCGGCGGAACCGTGATAGCATTCGACAAGACCGCTGAGAGCCTGCAGATCCTCCGCAACGGCTCCGTGCTCGTCGAGAACGACCGGATCACAGGCGTGTACGCGGCCGGGTCCGGTCCCAGCAGCTATCCCTCAGGCACAGAGGTCGTCGACGTGACCGACAAGATCATCACGCCAGGCTTCATCGACACACATCGCCACGGCTGGCAGACGTCTTACAAGTCGATCGCCTCCAACACGAGTCTGATCGAGTACTTCGGGCGGTACGGCCAGTTCGCCGCTGCAGGACAGTGGACCCCCGAGGACGTCTACATCAGCCAGCTCGCTGGCCTGTACGAGCAGCTCAACGCTGGAGTGACCAGCTCTCTGGACCACGCACACCACACATGGGACACGGCCACCTCAGAGGCGGGCCTGAAAGCCTGCATCGACAGCGGCGCGCGCGTGTTCTGGGGCTTCACCTTCCAGAATACGACTCTGGGATTAATCCCCGACCTGATCCCCGTGTTCAGAAAAATCGCGGAGAACGCATCGTTTGCTGGGACTCCAACCACTCTGGCTGTTGCTTATGATGGCTTTGGACCAAACCCCAACGTCGGGGAGGTCAACAACATCATCAATCTGGCGAAGTAAGCTGGCGCAAGTCCTGTCGACTCTGGGGAAATGTGCGCGGAATCCGCAGAAGCTAACCTTGAGTCTCCCTCCTCCCGAATCAGAGAGTTCAACGTCTCGGCAATCACCACGCACTCCCTCCAAGGACCATGGGGCAGTAAGTCAAGTCTCCCCAGCCTCCACCCTGCGTCTCCGCCTCTTGTCCTCCCTTGCTCCCATTGTCCCCATCAACAGGCTAACCCTTCTCCTCTCAAAAAAGTCACCAACTCCCCTGAAGACCTCGACGCCCTCAAGGTCCTCAATATCACCATCCCCATCGTCTTCTCCCACGCCTCCTTCCTGACCACCCAGGGCTACAGCCTCCTCAAGTCCACCAACCAGTACATCTCTATCACGCCCGAGTCCGAGATGCACTACGGCCACACCCACCCGGTCTCCTACTTCGCGCAGGACCAGGCCGCCCTCGGAGTCGACACCCACTTCACCTACTCGACCGATATCCTCACGCAGGCGCGCATCTGGCTGCAGCAGGCGCGCTACGAGCTGTACGACGCGGTCCTCAAGCGATGGCGGCTCCCCTACAACAACCCCATGTCCGTGAACCAGGCTTTCCTGCTCGCGACCCGCAACGGGGCGCTGGCGCTGCGCAGGGGCGACGACCTGGGCATCATAGCGGTAGGCGCCAAGGCCGATATCGTCGTGTGGGACGGGGCGGGCACGCCGATGCTGGGGTGGAGCGACCCCGTCGCGGCCGTGATGCTGCACGCCAACGTCGGCGACGTCGAGTCGGTGCTCGTGGACGGGAGGTGGGTGAAGAAGGACAGGAAGCTCGTCGTGGGCGACTACGGCGCGGTGAAGACGCGGTTTCTGGCGTCCGCGAGGCGCATCCAGGGCATCTGGAAGAACATCCCGCTGCCGGACCCGGGGACGGAGTTCATGGGAAGCGTGGTGGAGAGGGCGCAGAGTGTGGACGTTGTCAGGGGGGTGGGGGATGGGTATGGGCCTGTTTATGTGGCTTAGGCGATGGAATTAACTAGGGTATAGGTACATACTACCTAGGTAGGTAGCTACCCTGTCGGCACCCGGGCATGGCCGGCTTTCCAGACTAATAATCACCATCCCACCCAACCCCGCAGGAAATGCTTGCGTTCATGGAAACCGAGGCTGAGGACGATGTACTCATTGAAAGGTGGAAAGGAGCGTGCGCGGGAGGCGATGGGTTCCGTGGACGAACTGAGGTCACGGGTAATAGGATTAGATCGCCTCGCCTCGATGTTCAGAGTCCGACGACAGTATGTGGATTCCGGTGTTATTTTCCAGGCCGGAAAAGGCAGCACGGATAATAAATGAATTTAGACCTACGATTTAGGAAAAGAAGTAAGGCACCGCCCTAGTAGAGACTACCATGTCTCACGGGTAGCCTCCTAGGAGAGGTACCTAGGTAGGTAGGTAGGTACCTTAGGGGGCGGACCCCCCTTTTTAACAGCCCGATAGTTGCCCTGTTTTGGCCACAACAGGCTTAAACAGCCTGTTCGTTGATTGCAGCCAATTTGGAGCATGTTACTAGGAAACAGCTGTTGCAAATTCCGATACCTTTATAGAGCCAAAAAGCGTTAAAATTTTCAAATTAATTAGCCGTTTTGGTATAAATCGAGCTTTTTGCCAAATAGGTTGCGGGTTCGAATCCCCATACAATTTTTTTTTTATTTTCCGAACGGCACAGACGACCGCTAACAACCAGCCTAATATAACTTTACATCCCTTTTACTTGCTTTTTTTTAACCAATTTGGCCTGTTTTTGCTTTAACATGCTCCAAATCGCCTGCAAAAAAGAACAGCTGTTGGGTCGTTAACAGGACAGCTCTCGCGCTGTTAAAATTACGGTTCCGTCCCTAAGGTACTTGCTAGGCTAGCCAGCTCCGAGCGCTTTCTCCTCCTGGTCGTGACGAGGACCACGCACAGAATGATTTCCATCAGAGGGGGGGATATGTGGAACACTGTGATCTTCTCGAAAGGGTGTTATTATTGTCTACCTCTCTACGGGCAGGCTACCCTGGCCGAGTTTGGGATTGCATTCAAGCTAACTACTACTCCTCGGATAAGGGGGAATAAACTACTACTGGTGACAAGAGTTGCAAGGCAACCGTGCCTAGCAAGACCAAGAGAGTGTAGGAGGATTGGATGGCTATGTATCCAAGCGCCTGTGGTTAAAAAAGAATAAATCGAGAGAGTGTGTGAGAGGTGGTGTCTTATAGAGGAAAGGTCCGCCCTCGCTAGCAGCCTTCATGATGCATCAGTAACTACAAGAGCCACCCCCATGATGAACGTTTGTTTCCCTACTATGCCAACTTGACCTTTTATCAAAAAGCTCCAGGCAAAAAACCCCTCTACCAAGTCGACAAGACTGCTTTAAGTCGACAGGCAGCAGGTCCAGCAGTCGCCCTGCATCGCAAGAATGGTACGTTAGCACACCAAGGCACTTTCCACAGGCGAGATTACCTTGAAGGACTATCATTGCGCCACCCACTACTACTACGGATAGTACTAGTAGCAGGTATGTGCACTAGGCACCTAGGTAGGTACGTACGTACGTAGTAGGCAGTAGTGCAGGGGAGGGGAGGCTGTGCGGATATACAACTTACAAACGCTTTGGCATACTATAGTTGACCAGGGAACGAAAGCGAATGGGGCGGTCAGTCTGGTAATCATATTGTCCCGGTTTCTATACAAACATCGTGCGTCTCGTCGGCAGACAAGCTGAAAGAAACAGCCCAGCCCCGGAGAGGGGCAGTGGGCGTCTAGTCTTATGAAGAACCAATGGGTAGGGTAGGCAGGTAAGTAGTAGTAGGTAGGGAACCATTAATCGGACTTACCATGCCTTCCGGGCACTGGGGCTTCTCGAAGAAGCACACACGCCAGCAAACATCGTCGGTCGAGGTTCCGTGCCACTGCTGCTGGCCGGCGCTCGCTCCAGACTTATCGACGTTGAGATGGATCCTGCACGCAAATAGGAGGGAGGGTGAGAGTTAATACCAGAGAGGTCAGACAGCAGACAGCCACTCGGCAATACCCTCGAATGGAGGAGGGAGCTGTAAGATGGACTGGGGTTCGGCCATTTCGACGGCTGTAAGGGAGAGGGAGGAGAAAGAACTGACGTGATCTCCTCTCCGGAGGAGGCACGATGGTTGGACGTCCATGGCAGGGCCGCAATGCCGTTGGCGAGGGCCACGACGGTGGTAGCAGCGATGAAGAGCTTCATGGTGATTGCTTTGGCGGGTACGGAGTTGGCGAATGGGGGAGCAGGGCGACGAGTTGAGTTGGTGTGTGTACTTGGCCGATGCGAGACTGGCGGGGATCTGTCGAGCGGTTGCTTGAGGATGGGAGCAAGGATACTGTCGATAGGTCGATGAGAATACGTTTATATAATGTACGAAGCTGTCGACGCATGCCAGGTATGTTTTGTTTTTGGTGCCTTAATGCCTCTACCCTTTCTGTGGCAGTAGCTTGAGGATAGCCCATACTCGGTTCCTTTTCTGACGCACACAATATCTCGTCCCTCCAGTCCCTCCACTTCCCCCAGCTTGATGCATACGCGTAGCAGGCCGATCGCGGGATTGGATGTTACGCCGGGGGGACTGAGGGTCTAGACATTCGGAATACCCCGCATCACTGCGGATCTGATTTCGTGCGAGGAGATACAGGCTCGCCGGGAGAAGTCCAGACTCGGGAGGATGAGGCATCCGATGAGGCGTTCGGAACCCCGCAGTGTGACCGAAGTCCCCCGTCGCACCGGAGGTCTCTTGTCAACTTCTTCTTCGCAGCCCGCGTGAGTGACGAGTGACAGCATCTGGTGTAAGGTGATTAGTGTCGCCTTGTGTCATCGGTTCGATGGGGGCTCCGACGGGGTCGAGATATTATTTGCTAGACGAATACGAGGTTTTCGCCGCGAACCCCTCACATAAAGGGATCTCGTCTCGGCTGGACTCTGTGGTGTGCCCTAGCGAGTGCTATAGTTACGCGCCCCGCTGAGATCTTCAGCCAATGGCTTGTCCCCGTGCTGCCGCGGAATTATCCGGCTCGACGGATCGTGAGGCTGGCTGAACGAGCCCACACCGCATCGTGGTGTGACCTAATCTGCCAGTGGAAGCGAGCCGCCGGATCGGAGCAGAATATGCAGTAGTACCTCATTCGCGACGTCTTCCCGACGGCGTATTCCGGCAGGCAAATCTATTACGGACGGCTTGTAGCCTGTACTCCTGTAGTGTCGCTGATCCCCCAAAACCGCGAGCGGGGGTGGCTGTCTTGTCGAACCAAGCGAGGGACGCCACTCGGGGCGCCACTCGGGGCGCCACTCGGGGCCACTCAGGGCTGCTGAGCGGCACTGTGCCCACCAGTAGTACATGGGGTAGTTCTACGAATGTCGAAGGCTTCCGAGGTTCGCGGCAGGCTGGCAGGCTGTCACGCTGTGACAACAGACCACCATGTCGCATCTACAGATGTTGTACTAGTACTGAGTCAATGTAACTTAGTGGCCTATAACCCGTATTACGGTAACTTATGATGTCGATCTCTGGTGGAACTGAGGCGATCTGAGTGGACGACGAGCCTTGCATACTGATATAAGCCGCCCAAGACGGCTGGGGCGCTTGTACGAGGTCCAGTGCCGGGCCAGACTGGACTGATCGGCGATCCGACGAGGTCAATGATGCCGATAGCCGCGCCGAGCCCCATCTGGTTGAGAGCGGTTCTGCCGCTGGGTAGCGTGTCGCGTCCTTAATCATTGTCTGATGCTACGCCTTGTCTTTTCATGGTGGTGATACCTCTGCCCACCGCCGAGGTGATTGGTATTTAATAGTCACCTCCTGGACGCCCTGCTCACCCTTCATCTTCCTGCCTCTCACCACCCGCCAGCTTGCCATCCCACCACACACTCCTCAACGAGCATCCACACACAAAGAATTCTCCTCCATTCTCGATCCAACCCCTCAACCAACTCAAAATGAAGTTCTCCGCCGCCGCCGCCGTCACCGCCTTTGTCATGGCCAACGGCGTCACTGCCATGCCCTGGTCCTCCAAGCACCATGACGGAGGCAACGACATCACGTAAGTCCCCCAGTCGTCCCTCTATACGGCGTTCGGGCGGTCTCCTTAGCCCCTAGCGCGCGCGTCGACTAACAGCGCTTTCTTCGATCTCCTTACTTCCTAGCCTGCACATCAAGGTTGATGGGGGCCGTGGCGTCGCCGCCGGTCAGTCTCACTCCTCCCAGCAGGTGATCACCAACGCCTTCAATACGGGCGAGATCTGCTGGCTCCTCTGTGCCACCAGTGACATTACCTGCCCGGAGGGCTGGGTACGTAATGCCGCCCTTGTCTCTCTCCCGCCCCTATCGAAGTTTTGTAGCTTATTACTCCACTTCCAAAATTCGCGAGAGGTGTGGCTGACGACTGCATCATCCATGTTTCTCATGCGGGGGGACAGTACTCCAAGGAATTCGGGGAGTGCTGGACTTGCTGCAGGGAGTAAAAGGAAGTCGCTCTTCCTCTTCTGTTGGAGGGCAGAAACTTCCGCAAGAAGGAGAATCAGGGGAGGCTCGATGAGGGAGGACCGAAAACAATCAGGGGCGAATATTCGGTGAAGTTTCGCCCCTAATTTACATTCTCGACACTCATTTTGTCATACTAGTTTCAATATCTCCCCGCGAGGGAATAAATCACACCAATAGTGTTACACGAGTGCCGTTGGCCTCTGGCTGTCCATGTTGGTGGATGAGAGGATCGATAATGTGACGGAGCAATGAAGGAGAGCTTGCTGGCCCCGCCAACGTAAAACAGGACCCGACCCAACTTCCACGGTCCACAGCCCGAAATCCAACTCTACGACCTCCCAACAATCGGCCTTTGCGGCACGGAGAGCCCGGTAAAATTATTCAAAACTACTATCACCCCGAAGATGAGTACCTAGGTGGCTCAAGCCCGGCCATAATGAAGGGACTGGCGGAACAGTGGAATACGGCCAACCCAGCATAGCCAAACCACCCACCCTCCGGGCCGGTCTGCCAACTCCTTAATTCCTCCCTCTGAGGCACGCTTCCGTACCACTGCTCTGCCGTTTCATCATCCAACAACGGCTTAACGGTGGAATTACGCAGGATTGTTCAAGTATTTTGCAAAGAATCTGTGGACTAATAGTACCTAGGCCTGCACCAACCACTTACTAGGAACAACGCTACGATCGCTCCGCAAAAGGCAGGGGAGGCAGGAGCTGTTATCGAAAACTTCCTCTGACGGGCACATGAACTTTTCAAGTTCGGTCTACATTGAGGCAGTCCCTCCCATCGGTTGCCCGGCCGCAATGTTGGCCCAAAAGATAACAACCTCCAGAGGTCGGGCAGTCGCCCTCGCAGGAAGCCCGTCGTCAGAGACCACCTAAGGATGCTGGCCCAGAAGTGAGGCTGTGGTTGCCCCTAGGAGCAGCATCGGCCGTGCATGGATGGTACTATTTGATGCACAGTGTTGCGGAATGCCGTTCCAATGGCTGGCACCTCCAACCATGCTCGAATCCGTCCATTCCCGTCTTGATAGACATAAAAGCTTCTTGGCACCTCTTCCGCTTCGTCTGCAATCTTCGTTGCTGCTGTGCGTGCCCCCTCACCATATAGATAAACAGCCCTCACCTTCAGGTACAATTCCGGTGCTAGCCTTTGTCAAACCCTCTCGCGAGGACGCTACTCCGCCCCAGAAGACTCGACCTTTCATTCCATACCATTCCCTCATGGTGTTTGCCCCCAAGCATCACACTCTACTCCCCACAGCACTACAAGTGCCTACCTAAGCATCACTATTACCATTTTCTTCTTCATCACCCCCGCCTCCCTCCCCATCATGGTCATCTGTCCCAACCCCAAATGCAAAATGGACAGCACCCAGCCCCCCGCGACCTGGTCGGAACCCATCGACTGCAAAGAGTGCTACGGGGGCTTCTACATCTGCGACCAAGAACACGATCCGCCGGCGGTGAGAATCAGGGACATGACGCGCTGTGGATGGTGCGCGAAGGAGAGGGCCGGCTTCGAGCTTTGCTACAAGTGCGAAGGGTCAGGCAAGGATGAGGAGACGACTTTCCGAGTCACCTGCGCGGAGACGCACGCCAAGAGACCTCCTCAGCCGGAGTCAGCAGCGGTAGTGTATCGCCGACCGGCAGCGACGGCATCCCATCAGCCGACGCCGCAGACCGCAACACACAGTAGTCGCCAACAGCGACCTAGTGCGAAATCGGCAACGACGGCAACGGCGTCGAGGAGGCAGTTAACTACTAGCAGGCGGAAGGAGGACGCGGGTAGAGGTTGAAGGCCTCGCCTTTGATGGGCTCTGTCACATGATCTCTAGTAGTATGGGATGGAGGTGGGCATGGAAAGGCGATGGGGTGTCTCAAATGGCCAAGGCCGGAGTTGGCCGCGGACAAGGGCGGGATATTACCGGGCATCCCCGACTTCTGGCGCAGGGGACTTCATAATCCATACCTTACTAGCCTCTGGGGCTATGCGACGCGAGTTGCCGGCCAGGTCATCACGCCCTCGGGAAGTCCTAGATAATAACAGCAACCGCCTTCGCTGGGAAGGGCCTTTGATTAGTTGTCCGGCATGGTCACTTAACACATGTCGTCCCATCACTTCCCCCCACCGTACCATCCTTGTGTAAGTCAATATTCCGGCCTCTCATGTCCCGATCGCCCATTTCCCCGCACCTCCTCGTGGTACAGTGGCTGGCTGAGCTCGGCTCAGCTGAAATATTGATGCATGTGGAAAGAGAGTATCAGCATTGTGGCTTTCCAGCAGCCGCCCCAGATCTTCCGAGTCTACGAGTCGGACGGGACAAGTACGACAGGTGCATCGCCGGCCCCATTTACATGTGAAGAGCGCCGACGGAAAAGGCACCGACACAAGGTCGCCGATCTGATGAGCGTGCGCTCATCAACTGGCGGTTCTACAGTCCAGACCGGTCGATGCTTCAGGTAGTATACCTGACTAACCTGTGGGATCGAGGTTGATCCCGTGGTGTAAGACCTGTCTTGTGTGGTGGAACCCGGGGGCTAGCATCATTGCGTTCCCTCGCATACGTCAACGCATACGGGACAATCCGAACCGGAGGAGAGAAATCCCCTCAGCTGTGTAACATCCCGCTGTTGTCGGTCCCGAGTGGTCAGGGGACGTAGTCCTAGAGCGGATGAACTGACGTAAGAGCCTATTAATAAATTAGCTAGTAAAGGAGCTTGGGATGCTGCACATCTTCCCAATCTCACTTCCTTCGAGGAAGAAAGATCTCGTGCCGTTCTCGCAACTTTGGAAGGGCATCTTGAAGCAACCCTACCTGCTGCCTCACGCTCCTCCCCAACCTCTCATCAACATGAAGCTCTCCACCGCCTCAGCAATTCTCACCCTGGCCAACGTCATCGCCGCTCTCCCCTGGTTTGGGGAGACTGGGAAGGACCATCATCAGCAACCGGCCGCAGTTACCTGGGATACTGCCGTCCAAGGCCCTGATATCACGTACGTCACTGTCGATGGCCTCCTTCCCTCACTACGACGTCATAGCCCGCTAGAGGGAACGGCACCAAGAGACTAACCATCAAATACCTGCCTACCCAACAGCATCCACGTCAAGCTGGACGGTTCCAGCACGACGCCCCGCCAGTTGCCGCAAGCTCCGAACTGCCTAGTGCAGTGCACCAAGAACCCCATTGAGTGCCCTCCGCCGTTTGTACGTTTTTCCCCGTCATTTCCCATTACTCGAGGGCCCGCTGACGAAAATGCGATCTGGTTCTTCTCCTCCCGGTCTTGCAATCATCAAACAGACGCATAACAAGAAAGTCGTGAGTCCCCCCCCCGGTGTCCATGCTTCTCGCTTTTTTTTTTCGGCGGTGTTCGGAAGTCTAGCCGGCCGCCGCCAACCTTGGGATCTGCAGCGACACCGGGCGAGCTACCGTCGTTCATTTATTCATCTGCCTGTTCGTGGGCCGGATGGGGGACCGCCCCCGCCTGCGGTCGCCGAAGACGTGAACCGAGATGTGAACCCACGGCTGACGTTCGCCCCTTGTTTCCCCCCTTGCCTCCCACGCGAAAATGCGACACCAGTCTGAGGAATGCACCGCCTGCTGTGATGGCGAGGAAGAGGCAGCGAATGAGCTCTGATGCGCTTCGTGGTCGAATATCTCTCCTGCTGCCAGCTCGGTGCCTGTGCTGAGCGCGTGTTTGTAGTGATGGAGCCGCGGGAAAGATTTCTCAAGGGATCAGGACCTACGAGCATTGCACCGCCCTCACTCGCGTATCCAAAATTCTACCACATGGGACGCAGTTTGCTTATCTGGGATCAGCCGCCGTTTGTCTTCGTAGCACCTAAAAGCCTCATGTACCTGCCCCCAGCCCAAACACCATTGTCGAAATACATAGAATGATAGGAGCACCACATGTAGTATCACTACCCTCAACGATCAATACTAACAGTTGGGCAATTTGATGAGTCCATCGTTATCTGCTTCCTGCTTGGGTACCTTCATACAGTTTAAATATCTAGGTATCTAGGTACTGAACTAAGCCACTCTAGGTGGTTTTTAGCCACGTGAAATCGAACCCTGACCCCCGTCCCAGACGACATAGTCGCCTTCACCCTGTGCTTGACCGGTGACGGATCCAAGTTCTCGATGCGATCAAAGCGCTGCACTAGCCGGGCGGTCGTGTACGCGGCTTTCGTCAGCGCGAGCTGCTGGCCCAGGCAGATGCGAGGGCCGCCGTTGAACTGAGTGGGTGCATAGATAAACGGATCAGTAACGGATGAGGCTAGGTAGGGTTCGGGGTGGTGTTCGCTGGCAGCCGCCTTGGCCTGGTAGCATCACATCAACATTTCCGGACGAAGCACTTACAGGCAAGTATTCCCAACCAGTTTTCCTCCCCGCCCACCGCTCCGGCACGAACTGATCGGCGTCCTCGCCCCATATATCCTTCCTGCGATGCAGGACATACACACCATACGAGACCGTCGTGCCCTTCGGCACGAACACCTTCGCCGTCCCATCAGCACCTCCACCGCGCGGAAGCGTCGTGTCCCGTGCCGCTTTGCGGCTGTTGAACGGTACGATGGGGCACAGCCGCAGCGTCTCGGAGAGGACGTGTTGGAGGTAGGCGCATTCCTTGAGGGAGGTGAACGTCATCGTGGGCTTGCTGCTGTTCGGAGAAGAGGAAGAGGGTGGTGTTCCGTCGCCGAAGGAGGCCAGCACCGCCGCGCGGAGTTTGGCGTAGCGGGCAGGGTCGCGCGCGAGCATGTAGAACACCCAGCTGAGCAGGCTTGCGGTCGTGTCGCGGCCCGCGATGAGGATGTTGAGGAGCTGGGAGCGGAGCTCGAGGGGGTCGCGGGTTGAGGCGGCGAGTGCGTCGAGGAAGACGTACTTTTTCGTGTGTGTGTGTGTGGTGGAGAATCTGCTGCTGCTGCTGCTTTTATCATCATTCCCATCATCTCCATCCTCATCGATCTCAGGGCCCCCCTCGGCGGAGTCGGTAGGGCTTTTCCTCGTCCCGGATCTCATGCTGTCGTCATCCAAGTGCGCCAGTTGCCTCTCCACGTATTTGTCGACGTAGGCGTGGCAGTCCTTGCAGGCCTGGCTGTATCCCCGGGGCCAGACCATGTGGCCGAGGTCCATGTACTGCGAGCGGATGGAGATGCACTCCATCGCCTTGTCGAACGCCGCAGCGAAGTCGACGTCTCCCTCTCGCGCATGCACATTCCCTTCAGAGGTAGGACTGGACGATCTCCCGCGCGCATCATCAGGAGACGAGACCCGCTTCTCCCGATGGCGACGAAGCTCGCGAAGCTGCGACCCGACGGACGCGCCGAAGAGATACTCGGTCGCCGAGTCGAGCGCGTACCGGAACAGAAGCTCCTGCAGGTCGACCTCGCCCGTCCAGCCGCCGTCGTCGTCGGCATCATCAGGACCAGAGCGCGCTGTCGGCGGTCCCGGTGCTGGTGCTGTTGACACTGGCGCGAGGCACATCATCAAGCCCTGGACGTGCGTCTCATCCAGCTCCAGATCGGCGACGACCTGCTCGCGCGAGAAGGCCGGGCGAAGCAGCGCGCGCGACTGGCGCCACGCCTCGCCGTCCTGCGTGAAGATGCCGCTGCCGAGGAAGGGGGCGGTGAGCTTGCGACGGCCGTCGCCGATCTCGAAGTCGTTGAATTGATGGGCTAGGACGGCCTGGATGAGGACCTCGTCGGCGGTGAAGATGCCGTTTGTGATGCCAACTGAGTAGGCGTATGTGAGGGGTGGTGGTGACGGCGATGGTGATGGTGGGGAGTTGCGAGAGTTAGCATCGTCATTTTTCTGCTGAGGAGGTGGGGTTGGTCCTCGACAGGTGGCCAGCAGGCTGCGAAGGTGTTCGGGTGTGCGCATCTCGCGGTCTGCGGCTAACAGTCGCCGTATGGCGCCGATTCCGAGGAGCGTGGAGTCGGCGTGTTTCGGCACAGGTCGGCAGCCGAGCCGTCGGGCCTCTGCGGCGTGACGTCGCCTCGTGTTGAAGCGATTGATGATTACCGAGGCGAGGAGGGTCGCCAAGGCGACGAGAATCGTGGTTTTCCAGCCAGCCATGTTGGGGTCGTCGCGAGATCACAACGCAGAGATCTGTTGAGTGGAAAGAAAGGTAGGCACCCAACAATCTTGAGGGAGTCGGAAAGTTGGGTTCTCATTCGGTCTGGACAAACGACGTGCCCTCCCTTTTTATCGTCGTTCGTCACCTGCCCCATTCCACACCTCCATTCCAAGCTGTCGGGTTTTCAGCTCGCCGCACGTGAATTGGGGGCTGAGGCACAAGACTAACAGCTGCAAGGGTACAAAAAAATCCCTTGTTCTCGTACTAACCCCTCCAATGAGATTATCGTTAGCTGCAGGGCGCCAATTATTTCCCTGATGCTTGCAAGGGAGAGTGATGATTGACGATTCCCTTCCCAATCCGGGGTGTACCACCATTCGATCGGGTGGACAGTGAAATATATTTGGTAGTCACCTGAATGGCCTCATGCCTGAGCATCTCTCTTCCACGTCTCGTATTAACTCCGCACCTCACCTTCACCATGCCTCGGTCCCGCATCCCTCACGGTTTTGGTCTGGCTCAGCCTAGCTTAAAGTGTTGCGCCGTCATTTGTGCGGGATCGTTATCGCTCCCCACCTCGGCATTCATGGCCACCTGTACGCCATCGTTGATCTTCTTGTCGTCGTCCTCCAACACCTCCGTGATTTTTCTGCCATGCGAGCCGTTGGAGTCGTGGATGATGTGGGCGCTTGCCCGGCGTAGGTCAGAACCGGTACCGGTCTCCGGTAGACCAACAAATAGCAGGTGTTGGTGGTGCCGGGGGAAATTTCGGGTTCTCGGAGAAAGCGCCGTTGTGGGTCGCTTATTCGGCCGCGTGGGAGCCGGCGGTGGCGGGACCGGTGGACTCGTTTGTTTCAGGGGCAGAGGCGCCGGGTTGGACCTGGGCTGGCTTGTTGGTTCGTGCTCGTTCCCTGGCTATTCTATTCGCTGGATACGAACCCGGGTTCATAGATCCTGATGATACTGGTGATGCTTGTCTGGGCTGGTAGACTTGGTAGACGTACTGTGGTGCAGGCGGAAGGGACGTTGTTCTGTTGCGTAGAGGTACCTACCTAAACATGGTGATGCAAGAGTACCTAAGCGATAAAATTGAGATCTTGCAAGTAAGAGCAGTCGATGTTAGGCGAGAGCTCTAACCTGAATGCTTCGCAAATTCCAGTCGCCTCTCGCGCTCGTTCTAGCAATATTTCTCACCATCACCGTCGACCCCTCCCCCATTACATCGCATTGTCGCCCACTGACATCAATCACTCCAGTCCAGAATAAAGCCTCCACAATCATCAGTCTCTCCACAAACGCCCTACATAAGATCGTTCGCATGGCGGGCGATGAAAGTCCCATACCATCACTACATTAGCACCGAATTTAGCCCCTATTTGCCTACTTAGAGAGAAAGTTGGGCATGTCAACGGTCGGGACAGTTTCCTCGAGTCCTGTCAGGGGTCCTGATGACACCGACGCGATGGCAACCTCCAGGCAGCTGGATGAAAGCCATGGATTATAGTCGCCAGTCCATCGTGTGAAAACTCTCACCGATAATTCCACGTGCCAAGGAAAGGTCATTTTGCGCCGGTTGTGGGATGCGAGGGATGTGGGCGGAGGAATGATCCGGGTTCAGAGCGGCTCATGGTAGGCGCACGCTCGTCAACTAGGCACCCCATTCCAATTCTTATCACTGGCATGTCGCCGCAGAATCCGACGGCGTGGAAAGGAATTGCACCTTGCAGTTGGTTGTCTGCCCATTGATGTTCCCTGATCCCAGTCACCGCACTCGTTTCCCGGACATTTCTCCATGCCGATTAAGCGAGGAGGTGGAAGGGTGGGTGGTCTTGGGCGTGCACATTCTTCCCGGGAATCAATTAATAGAAGCTCCCAGGAGCCTAAGCCAACCGCCACTTATGGCCGTATCCTGTCTCTTGGCGTGGCGGCTTTCGGCTAGCCATGACCTACCGCGATCAATCCTGCTCGTGGTCCCGATCAGGCTGATATCTCCCGGGTCGGGGGATAATCTGATCCGGGTGCCCGGAATCCCGCCACTTTCCCACTTCCTATAGGCTGGGACCCCTGACCTAGGGTATAGCCCGAGCGACTTATAGCGGCTCGTGCTGTCCCTCTTATACGAATGATATGATATCTTGGGATTTTCTCCCCATCGTTGGCCAGGTTGATCCCGCGTGGATCCCTAGTTTGGCTGGATCGCTCGTCCCCAATATTGACTCCAGGGCGGCCAGGCACAAGGAGCCTCGGCACACACGAGTGAGATACCTGAAATAGCTATCAAGGTTGTTTTACCCCAAGGTCGACCGCATATCGCAATATGGATGAAGAAGACAAGGGAGTCTAGGTCTTTCGAGCGGGGGCTGGGGGCTTCCGCGAGAACTCCGACGGGGATGCTGTGGCTGTGAGAGTATAATATCCAGCAGGTAAGCAATGCTTCTAGTCAGTGAGCACATCGTAGGTGTGAGAAGCCAACACGCTTCAGGCATCTTGCTTGGTCCAACTGCAGGTAAGACCCCGGGCCTCTCACTTCATTACCTCAACCAGCGAGCACGAAGCTGACTGCTCCGGCTGACAGCGTCATCAAAACCACCCATCAAGAACACACACGAACAAGGCCACGACATGCAAAAGCTAGCCTCGCTCCTCGGCCTGCTGCTAGCCAGCGCAGCCTCCGCCTTCGTCGTCCCTGAGAGCCTCGAAAACGGCATCTGGCTCTTCTCCCTCGACGAATCCGGCAACGCCCTATCAGGCCCCATCCCAGCCGTCACACCAGACAAACGGAGCTCTCTCAGCTCTCTCCTCTCCATCCGCCAGCAGAACCCGCCACCCATCCCCTCCCCAAAACTCGCGTGCGGCTCCTCATCCATCAACGCGGGCGACTTCGGCGAGGCCCAGCAGCTTTTCGACACCATGTGCGACCGCGCGCAGCAGTACCCGGCCAACATGGCCGTCGTCCTCGCCGCCGGCAACTCCATCGCGTACATGTGTAACTTCGGCACGAACAACCGGTGCTGGCGCCAGGAGTACGACGAGGCGATCCGCATCATGGACGCGGGCTGTGGCGTCGGGAGGGCGGCGTGGGTACAGATCGATGCGTACCAGAAGTCTTATGGCAGGGCGAATAAGGGGGATGATATCTGCTGATGATGAGGTCGGTTGCTGTGGGTGCAGAGGCTCGTACGGTCAGCTGTCGGGCAAGATCGAAGGAATGTATCTTTTTTATGTAGCGGAGAAACTGGTGCGTAATAGCAGCGAGGCGAGTAATAATAAATAATAATATCCTCAATGTTCTACTCATCATCAGCCTTCTCCATCTTCCCAGCAAACGCCTTCCTCAACTCACACCTCCCTCTAGCCTTCCCCCCTGCCCTGCACTCCGGACAGATCTTGCCATGCTTGACAAACAGCCGATGCAGCGCATACTTATCCCCATCAGGCACCCTCGCATCAAGATGCAAATGCGTCTCCTCCCTCCCACAGGCTTTCGTCACCGGCCGCCACCCCAACAAGCCCGCAATGCGATGCACGTGCGTGTCTACCGCAAAGCTCGCCCTGCCCAAACAAAACAGCAGCACACAGCTCGCCGTCTTGGGGCCCACGCCCCGAAAACCCAACAGCTCTCTCATGGCATCCTCGTTGGGGAGTGCCCGCAAATGCTCGAGCGTGAAGTCGCCGCCATACCGCTCCCTGCACGCCGAAAGCAGCGAGACGATCGTGCGCGACTTGGAGTTGCTCAGCCCGCCGGCGCGGATCGTCTCCGCCAGCTTCGGGGCGCCGCCGGCCACGATCGCGGCCCAGTTCGCGTGGCTGCCGTAGGCGGCGTCCATGGCGCGCTTGGCGCGCGCCGCGTTGGCGTCGGAGGTGTGCTGGCTGAGGATCGTGCGGACGAGCGCGTCGAGGACTGTGGGAGCGTCGCCGCACCCGGCGCGGTTGGTGGGGCCTGCGGTTATGGGGGCGGAGGGCCGGTCGGCGGGGCCGTGTTGTGCGGTGAGGATGCGGCGCGCGAGGGTGCAGTCTGCGTGGGTTGGGCGGGGGAAGGTGGGGAAGGGGGAGGAGGGGGTTGTGGTGCCGTTGATGTAGTATGATTTGAGCTTTTTGGAGCGGAGGAGGTCGTCGAGGGTTTTGGATGGTGGGATTCTGCTGGTGTCGTGGTCTGCTTTGATGGGAGGTTTGGAGTCGGGTGTGGTTGTTGACTGCCGGGCGCGAAGACTTGATGGGGGATAATCATCATCATTCTCTCCGACCTCACGCCTGATCGCCTTGGAGGGACCGTCGTCGCCTTGGCTATTCTGTCTTTTCCGCTTCGTATGCATCTCGTTCTTCTGCATGTTTTCCGCGCGACGGCGGGCGCCCTTACAGATCGAGCAATCTATACTTTTGGTCATTGTGTGGATATATTATGGCTTGTGGTGCTTCTTTTCGACGCTGGTGACTGGAAATTCAGATGAGAAGGAGAGTGATGACGTCAAGGGACTCTATGGACTGTTAGGGGTCGGCGCTAACCCCTGGAACCGCTGAATTCAGACTACGGGAGATCGATCGGCGCAGAGCAGACCCCCTGTACGTTATCACACCTTGTCGTTATGTGTACGAATAATTGCCTGTGCAATCATTCTAGTCAGACTCATTAGATACCACGTTCGCCTCAAGCGGCCATCAGAAGCTTTGTTTGGGCGTGTCATTCATTTCCTCTTGCCATTCTTTCAGAGTCATCAATCCGACAGAAGACCGCATGTCTTTTCGTCGAAGGACCATGCATTGCCATCCCGATCCACTTGGACTGTGAGTCCGCACTGCCCTATCTCATCACGCTGCGCTCTCAGGGGCAACCCACACGGTGCACGAGGCAGAAAAAGCAAAAACTTCTAGTGATGACGTTCATCCCCAAAACGAACGCAACACCCAACAAAACATGCATGTCCGGACCACTCCTCCTCTCAACAACCCGAGAGGCCGATTGCTTTCCGGCGACGCTGACGCACTGGCGGTGACCGAGTAACTGTCTAGTAAGAGCCAGCCAAAGGCGTTGAGCAGAAGCATGCACCCGGGACGCACCGATCCCCAAGTCTTCTCACCTCCTCCCATCACTAACCCATCACACTCCGGCCTTTGCAGTGCTGCCCCGTAGAATCTAGGAGCTAGGCTTGTCTGGGATACGGAAGATTTCCGTTTGCTCTCTTGGCTCCGCCTCAAGAAAGGGCCACCCTGCCTCCCGCTCTCTCCCGTCTACTTCCTCTAGTCTCCCTTACTTGGTAACCTGCTCGTGATTCCCAATAGATTATGCATCCATTCCACGCACACTCCTGGCACACCGTGCGTGTGTGTGCCCGGTCACCACATCACTTCCGCGTCTCCATGGAATATTGCAGGGCAGGAAAGTGAGCTCTCGTGTTTTCCCACGACGAGTTGGTGTGATCAAACGAGGAGGACGTGGCTGATAGGCGGGCAGGCGCCAGAGCGGGTCCCTGCTGCTGCTGAAGAGAAGGTCTCCTCCCGTCAGTGTAAGGGATGGATGGGGTTTTGAGCTCATTGAGAGAGGGATGCGCATGGGAGGGATAGGAAAGCCTGCTGGTGGTGGCGGGGGAGCGGCTTCAGGTGTCCGGACGACGACGCAAGAAGTGTCAGAAAGGAATATGAGGCGTGGGGGGTCTCGCCCGGGATCCAGTCTTCCCGGATTTGAGCTTTCCACAGAGCGGTGACATGGTCGACTGACGATGTTGCTTGTTCGAAAATGGATGAGGCTTCTGTTTGTCGCTGGAGCTGACCCTCCTGCTGTTGGTGGGATTATTAGTAGGTGGGGCACTCTGGTCTAGCCTGCAGGCCTACTGCCCGGATGTGAAAGTGACTGATCAGATTCCTACGGTGCTGGAGGCCCATTCGCTTTGCGTTGGCAGAGACGCAACATGGGGTGGTGGCGACGATGAAGTTCTCTGGATGTTTGTCGTGCACGAGTGCGGCTGCGACACCAAGCCAGACTGATGAGACGGGAGCCTATCTTTGAGGAGGAGCAGTGGCATGCCACCTACATTCTTTTTCAGTTTCTCGTCGAGTTATCTCTATGACCCTCTAATCATACTTTTCCCTTCGGTGGCTCGCGGTCCGACGACCTACCAGTTTTACTAGCCTCCTTCGTCTTCCTCGTTTTGCCCGTTTGCTCATTTGCTCGTTTGCTCGTCTGCTTCGGTTGCTTTTGATGCTTCGTGAGAGCGAATCGGAAACGGGCAGCCGCATTGGCAGCGTCGCATCAGCTGGGCTGAACGCGCAGAGGTGGACCAAGCTACGACATGCATCATGCTGTTATTGGTTAGTGTAAAGTAGTAGTAAGCCGGGACGAAGTCCATCAGAAACTAAGCCTCCTCCCTAGAAGGTACTTCTATAGTACCAAGTGAGCACACCCGCACGGCTGATGAGTGACGGACGGATATCGCAGTGGACACGGGTCCATCGTTGGATCGTTGACTGCTGGCTGGATGGGGACTTTGAGCATGTAGTGGTTGGATGGTCTTCTCTTCCCCTTCTCCCTCCCCAAAGTGCTGACGCTTCTTTCCCATTCCCTCCTCTCTTCCCTCAAGTGCTGAAGCATTTCAGCTCGCTCTCCTTCGTCTCCACAATTCTTGTCCCGGGGCAACCAACCCAATCTTTTGGCTTCGGTCCAGCTCCTCGACTGCTACTGCAAAACACCAATATTCTCACTCCTCCTCTGCCTCACATATTCCCTCCCATCCTCCACTGGCTAGCAAAACGCCAGACCCAACTACCGACTCGGCAAACCGATGGCGCTCAATGTAAATCGCGAGCGGGCTAGGCCAACCCCAGGAGGCAGTCCCGTCTGCATTGGGATCTTTGGCTTGCCCGGCTCGGGGAAGACCACACTCCTCAAGTGTATTAAGGAGATTTTCTCATCGGACAAACGACGCAAAAAGCTCCTCTTTCCCCGCGGCAAGAAGTACAAAAGCTTTGAGCTCGCCGATGTCGGGCAAGAACTAGAAGAATTGTGCCTGCGGAACCACCTCGAGGCCATTCCCGCTACGGAATGGGCCACTCGACGACTCCAGCACATCGTGACCAAGAAGGCGAAGCTGGTGGAGCAGCGCAAGGCGGCCGTGCTCGTAGACCACTTCAAGTTCCCTTGGGAAGATCTGGACGCGATCGCACAGGAGACTTTCCTCATGACCACCACTGAGCTATACACGCACATCATCTACCTCGACATTCCGGGGGACGAGCTGGCCCGGCGCCGGGAATCCGATGGCGAGAAGCAGCATCGCTCTCTTACGCAGCAGCAGCTCCGGTCCTCGATGAACAAGGACGGTAGTCTTCTCAGATTTGCCTGTGCCAAGCACGACATGGTGTACTACCGGTACAAGGTCCAACCTGGCGACTCCGCCGAGGGTTTGGCCGCCAAAATGACTCCCATCATCGATTTCTTCATCCGCGGCGATCCCGCGGACGTGGCCATTGCTCGCCGGCGCGTTCCGGTGTCCTTATCTCGTCCGGTGGCGGAGCCAGGGCCACCCGCCCTCATTCTCGACGCGGACCACTCTCTTGCAGACGAGGACATCGGACGGATATTCTGGGAGAAGCTACACGGATCTGGCGTTCCTGTTCCACCTGACCAGCATCTGTCTCATCATCTGTCACGCTCGCCGAGATACTACCATCTCCAGCGCCAGCGGTACACCATCGCCCCGATTATGTACGAAGAGGTCCGTGTCGCTCATCCTCAAGCCTACGAAGACGCGTGCCTTGCAGTAGGAGAAGTCACGCTATACCCAGCCATGGTCAGCTTGCTGCAGAGGACTTTACGGGCGGGTGCGTCGAGGTTTCCTTCAAAGCCCCGCTCAAAGATTACAGTCCTCGTCGTCACCAGCATCGGCCTTGTATGGGAGGCTGTCCTGAAGAAAGCTGGGCTCGGCGCGCTTCCCATACTTGCCAGCAGTGTCAACAACTTTCACGGCTACATTGTCTCCCCGAAATTCAAGGAACACTTCGTCAGGTTTCTTCAACGAACCAGCCCCGCCATCGTGTTCGGCAGCAGCGTCGAGAATGTGCGGATGTTCTTTGGTGCACATCACGGCGTCCTTGTCTTCGGCGAGGAAAATGACCGCCATCTGCAACTGGAGGACTTGTTGCTGCGTAGGAGCCAAACCGGCCGTGCGCTGCCAGCAGAGTTTTCACAAGTTCTTATGTCGGGGACCAGCCGCGTTCGTGCTATTGGCCTGGACATTCCCGTGATACAGCTCAACGACGCTTGGTTCACCAAAATGTTCGGCCCCGAAGTCGACGCCGGAGCGTTGATAGTAGTCGTGAAGGCGGACCCGCACGCAGCCGCACTTCTGCTGAGAACAATTCAGGGCAAGAACATCGGCAGCGCGGACCTGCGCCGAGCCCATAAACGCATCGGATTCCATCTGGCCACCCAGCTGCTGTCCCGCGCCGTCGGCCTATGCGAGTGCGAAGATGGCCAGGCCGCTGGCGGCGGCGGCGGCAGTAGCAGCAGCAACAGCTCTGCCCACAGCTTCCACCTCGCCAACGAGGACATGAGCATCGTTATCGCCCTCACTTCCGAAGCGGAGGCGCTCGCTGTCGGCGTCAGCGAGGCCGTCCCCCTCGCAACGCTCATCGTCCACTCAAAGAAGACGAGCAAGCCTAAGGGCCTCAAGCCGGAGCTCCTCGCCGGCAAGTGCTCCGTGATCCTCGTCGTCGACTCCGTGACCAACAACACCGCCACCACCACTAACAACAATAACAGTAACAACAACAACAACAACAACAACAACAACAACAACAACAACAACA
>PYST01000377.1:0-34991 GCA_003049485.1 Ophioceras dolichostomum | reverse complement strand
TCTCTATTAGACCGTGAATCTCTAATAGACCGCATGCACCGGAGCGAAGCGGAGGTCGCACGTCGATTTTAGACATGCACGGGTATGTCACGTGACCACGACTCACAACTTAGTTCACTCTCCGATCTCTATTCTAGTTTAGGCCTCTTCAAGGCACAACAACGTCTCTTCCTCTTCTCCTTGTTCGACCCTTGACAGAATGAGTGTAACGACTGGCTTTTGCAAGCGGAATAGAAAAGGAGGTTGCTCAATTCTCATCACAAGCAGGTGGCTGAAAACGTGAATGCAGGAACAGCCTGTCTCTTGTCCTGTTCTCTCAAAGAGCAAGATCAAGATGAAAGAGCAGAGAACCAAGAACGAAGAACAAAGAACAGAGACGATCGCTTGGCTCCCTCCTTCACTCCAAGTGAGAGGGGAAAGCAACAAGCTAAATACAAAGCAAAGAGCAGTGACCTCTGAGCAGTGACCTCTATCTCATTTTCGTCTCGAAGATGCCCCAGGCCATGCCTAGTCCCTTGCGTTTCCAACGTCCTTGTCATAGCACGATCGGCCATAGCGCGATCGTGCACTCCTCAGCTCGCCCGTTGTTACAATGAGAGGAAGGAAGGGCGGCCGGCTTTAGTTGGATGCGCCTAAGTGGTTTAGATCTTTGAGTTTTATAAGTCTTTCCTTACCTGGCCAGCTAGTGATTTTTATATATGCGTGAAATTATTGCTCCAAATTGCGTAAATCGTTAAGTTTTCGCCGCTACTGTTGAACCTCTGGGTGCACCTCTCTGCACCCATGAGGAACTAGTTGCCTCAGTCATCAAGGCATCCACCTCAACAGACCTCAGATCACGTGGACCCTCAGGAGTCGCCTACAAAAGCACTCCCTTCGGCCCACCCGTAGACTAGCTTTTTCTCTTCCTCGTACATCATTTAGATCAATAGAATCGGTTTACCACACGCGTGTCTTTTCCAATTGGAACCCTGGCCTTCCAACAGCTACCGTATTAAGCGAATGCTCAACTCCTTTTCCGTAAGAAAATAAAGTATTCGGATTTCAATTGTCCTAGGTAGGTTCTTTTCTCTCCTTTTCCTTTCAATTATTAACATCGTCCGCTCCTCCCCCGACTATCAACTTACGACTATCGACTGACGTCGCGCGAACGAACTTGTGTTAAGTACCTCTTTTCAGAATATGCCAATCTGGGCCCGCGATTCACTCCTGTAGCCACGTAGGCCGACCTTTAGCTCAAATGCTAAACCGGGGGAAAGCATGCCCGTTTTACCACTCGACGAACGGCTGTAATTACCCCGGCAATACGTGGTCACGGGCGGACCTGTGCCCGGCGTGCTGGCAGGCGTGGCTGCAACAGCAGCAGCAGCAGCAACAATAACAGCAGTAGCAACAACAACAGCAGCAGCAATGTCAAAATCGATAGCCTGATAACGTGAGGAACGGGAGGAAGCCAGCTCTAGTTTGGGACAAGACTGCCAAGGAGTGACTTGTCCTCTAGATCTAGCTAGAGAATGTGATGCTCAGAAGAGCTCTATATATACACGAGTAAAGAACTGTAGAATCTTCTAGAACTGTATTACAAATAGTAAAGGCAGTTCTAGAAGAGACGGATTCTGACTTATGTGATAGAAGAAGATAGAAGACAGTAGAAGCTGATAGAAGGTCATGTAGAATAGTGGAAGCGTATTGCCACAATTAGGTTCTCCATTCTTGACAAGCAACAACAACAGCAGCAGCAGCAACAACAGCAGCAGCAAGAGCAGCGACGACGGCGGCGACAGCGGCGACGACGGCGGCAACAGCAGTAGCAACAGCAGCAACAGCAGGAGCCCTGGCCCCAGGAACCCGGGCCAGATCTCCCTGCTAATGCGTGCTGTGCTCTAGTGCGGCTGGAGCTGCTGAGGCGATGTAGGCTGAGGGGCAGGACGGCAGGCGGCGAAGGCGGCGGCGGCCGGGTATGCTGAGAGTGATGGGCGTGTTATGCGCGACGGCAACAGCTATGTCGGAGCAGCTTCCGCCACGGAAGCGGCAGGAGCATCCCAGTGGGCGCGGCGAGCCCAGCGCCAGCGCCAGCGGCAGACGCAGAGCGAGCGGCCCAGGGTCGCCTTCATCACTTCAATCCGAACCCAGCTCAGTATCCAGATCACGATGTCAAGAACCTACGAGGTAAGAAAGCCGCCCATTTTTCTGTTGCTCTCCAACATGCCCTCCGTCTTACCGTCCTCCCCCCTGTTTCCTTCTCGCGTACATCCGTCGAACCAAATCTAGGTAGCTGAAAAGCCGCGGAGCTGGATGAAATGATCACTGACATGCATGACACCTCTCTAGGATGCGATTCGACTCCTCAGATCCCGCTGCAGGGCAGTCAGGAAGAAGGCATTGAGGCCTGGCGGCGGGCGGGTGCCGCCGCCCAACGGCGTGAGCATGGTAGGATGGCTGGATAGGATGTATTGTGTGCCTAACAGTGCAAACACTGCGCGAACCGAGGCTCAAAGCTCCGAATCGAACACAACAACCACCCTCCCCTCCAACGCCCGATCGACCACCCCCTTAACCGATCCCGCGAACCCTTCCCCGTGGAACAGCACCCCCAGCTCCTGGCTGGTATACCAGCTCGGGCGGTCCATGTTCCCGGACCCCAGCACGGTGTAGACGCCGTCGACGATGGTGAGCTTGAGGTGTGAGTGGACGGGCTCCTCCATGTCTGCCTCTCCTTCGTGAGGATCAGTGATGCCCTGCTCGACGTCCGAGGCTCGCCGACGCCTTCGATGCTGTGAGGCTCTGGCTTTGTCATGGCCCGGATGGGGACGGAAGTACGAGATCTGCAGCCTTCCCACACCGGTGGCATCTCCGCCGTCACCACTAGCAGCAGCACTGCGTTGGCTCTGCCGTCGATGAAGCGGCAACAACGACCCCCTCGAACCAGGTAGGTCTGTTCCCCCTCCCCCTCCCCCTCCCCCTCCATCCTTCCTTCTCATCGCCATATACCTCTTCACCATCCCCCTAACGCACCACTCAGTGATCGTGCCCGCCGTGAAGATCTGCTCCAGCAACATCATGTTCCTGCCCGTGACGACACGCACGTCCACACGCCTCTTCAGCGCACCCAACAAAACATCAACGACCCAGCTGCAGGTGAGGTTAGGCGTCTGGATGAAGATGTGCCTCTCCGCCTTCTCCAGAAGTTGCAGGAGAGCGACGTTGAGCGGTGTGGGAGGGGGCGGCGCGGAGTTCTGCCAGGGGAAAGGACGGAAGTGGGGGTTTCGGTGGTGTGACGAGGGGAGGAGTGTCGTTTCTATCGTTTCCGTCATCGGTGTCCCTTGCGCGTCGCCGCCGTCGTCGTCGGTGATAGGGAAAGTCACCTCGAAAGCCGCCGTGCTTCCCACCACGATCCCAGCGCCGCCGCTGCTGCCAACTATCGGGCGTGGCAACGGGCCATCTCCATCTCCATCTCGAGCAGGGAGCGTCCCCCCAAGATCCAACCAAGGATCCCATGTCCTCCTATAAAACTCCATCAGCCCCTTCACCGCCTCCCCTCCGATCTCGACACACCCCTCTAACCACGGCTCCCAGCTGACATTGCAGCTCGGCACGAACGCGCGCCTCCTGTCCACGACCAGAAACTTAGGATGCATGACGCTGATGGGCCTGAAGAACAGGCTCTTAACCTTCATCTCAATCCTTGCCGTCCTCAGCACGGCCTCATCCGGCAGGCCCAGCTTGTCCGGCCACGTCTCGGGCGGATAAGCATAACCCTCCGGCCTAGACGTGTGGAGCAGCCGCTGCATGAACGAGCGGCTCGACAGGCAGATGCGCACCCGCAACGGAGCCAACTCTCCGGCGGCGGCGCCAGAGTCGAGGATGGCGCGTCGATGCCTCGCGAGCGCCTCTAGCGTCGCGCGCAGCGCGTCTAACGACTTGGACGGCGCCCAGAAGCACGTGACCAGCACGGCCTCGTGTTCGGCCTGCAGGAGCGCGGGGAGGAGGGAAGAGGCGTAGATGGACGCGCCAGTGCCGACGTGGAAGGAGCGCGGGACGGAAGTGGTGAACAGACACGACAGGTCGGACGCGTCGGCGTAGTCGAACTTGGGCAGCTCGCCTCTTCGGCGGGCGTTGAGGGGGACGCGGCGGAGGCGGGCGGTGAGTTCTGTGGTGAAGTTTTTGCTGTTGTTTGGCGGCTGCTCTTGCCCTCGTGATTGGGGTTGTTGGGCCGACATTCTCGCACGGCTCGTCTGTCAGCGCGTCTTCCATAAGATGTTATTGGCTCTAGCTCAGCTATGCAATGT
Organism: Ophioceras dolichostomum; assembly: GCA_003049485.1. Taxonomy (NCBI): domain Eukaryota; kingdom Fungi; phylum Ascomycota; class Sordariomycetes; order Magnaporthales; family Ophioceraceae; genus Ophioceras; species Ophioceras dolichostomum. Next base: position 30,702 of record PYST01000377.1, on the reverse strand, counting down.
CTCGGGAGTCCAATTGAGAGCATTGATGGCCGTGATGCCCCCGAATGGAGGGCTCCCTGGTAGTTCGATTCAACGCGTTGGGGTTGGGGAAGAAGGAAGGTGGCTGTGTTGGACGACAGGGCTCACGTCATTGCGGGGCACCTGGTCAAGCTCCACCACCGAGAGGGCACTCAGCTGGGAGCGCAATCATAGGTCATCATTCGGCATCAGCACCAGCACCAGCAGCCAGAGAAAGACAAGTCTGTCAATGCAACTACAAGGCATTTATGGATGGGGTATTTGCGCTGAAGTGAAATTATTCAATTGACAATACAGAGTTTACAGAAGATGCTACTAGCCCGTAGAACAAAGAGATGCTCGATAGCAAGACGCATTGCTGATAATGCAAGTGAAATCGCGGCAGATGATGGTAGATAAAAGATCAGAAAAAAAAAAAACGAGGACACGTCCAGACAGAAACAAGACAAGACGGAGGAGTAGATCAAACGCAGGAAGATCATCCATGTGCGCCATATGCTAGTCGCACGATTGCTTCCTGGTGGCCCTCTCTCCCTTCTCTGCTGTCGCCTCGGATGGAAGAATGATCAAAACCTTGCTGCGAACCCCTCTCCTTTTTGCGGTCAATGCACTTAACCCCGATGTTTCTTCTCTTTTTCTTGTCTTGTCTTTATGCTGCTTTCCTTTTCCTTTCTTTTGCTCCCCTTTATGCACCCTTGGTGGTCATGATGTATGATGTCTGTCCAGTTCCCAGCAGATGTCGCGTTGTGTTCCAATTTTTTTTTTTTTGCTAAATCCAGTCGACAATACCGCTTCGCTCCTTTTCCGAAATGTAGAAATTGCGAGTACCTACCGAGGTGCAATCAGGTGGCCCCCTGGTGATTGGCGTGGGGCGAGTCATTATGGCTGCTGAGGCTGGGCCTCGACGTCGCTCTGGCGCTTCTTCTCGACGCTAGCCTTGGACAGGGCCTTCTTCAGGCCGTTCGCGTCGGTGCCGCCCTCGTTGGCGCCGTCCTCCTGGCCCATCATCTTCTTTCGCGCCTCGAAGCCCAGCTCGGTCTTGGCCCTGATCGCGGCCCGGATCTTCTCCTCACCGCGGTGCTCCCACACCTGCCAGCCGCTCTTGCTGAAGGGGTACAGCACGCGGTTGTCGAGCGACTCGACCCAGTCGGAGATCTTGGGCTTCGGGCGCGAGGCCAGAACGTCCAGCTCGGCGGCGACCTGGGCGCAGTAGCTCTCCAAGGGCAAATCGTTAACGTCTTGGCCGAACGGGTTCTCGATCTCCTGCCCGATGAAGAGGATGCCAAGGATGATATACGAGGCGGCCACGGTGGCGGGGATCGTAACCCAGTTGAGGACGAGGACCATCTGGAAGGGCAGGAGGAGGAGGTACAGCCAGGTGATCTGGGTGATGGCGATGGAGTAGGCGATGGGCAAGGGTGTCCCCAGGACGCGCTCGGTTCCGGTCAGGACGTCGTTGAGCACGCCGATGTTGTTGAACGCGATCGTCTGCTGCATGGGCACCGTGAGCTGGCCGTTGGCGATGCACTCGTCGAGGAAGGCGGCCATGTAAGACAGGATCTCGAGCGGGAGGTTTCCGAGCGGGCGCTTGGCCTTCTTAATAGCCTTGCGCGGGTTGCTGGTGGCGAAGGCCAGGCCGAGCATCTCGCCGGAGGCCTTGAGGGGGTTGGACCGCTGGCGGACGGCCATGCTCGGGTCGGCCTTCGTGGCCTCGCCCGCGAGCGTGTCGAGGTGGCCGACGAGGTTCTCGAGGTCTTCGTAGCTCGTGTACGGCTCGAACCGGAGCTTGTGCTTGAGCGCCACGGCGAAGGCCGTCAGCAGGTTCAGGGCCGACAGCTTGGCCAGCACGTCCTTGTGCTTCTGCTCGCCCTCGCGCTCCTTGACGTGGATCCAGAACACGCGGCCCAGGCACTGGCTGGCCAGGATCAGCGTCGCCCAGTAGCGGCGGCCCTCGGCGTATCGCTCGTACGCGGTCGAGCTGCGGAAGCTCAAGCTCAAACCAACCACGAAACCGAGGACGGTGAGGAGGACAGAGTTGATGCCGACTGTTTGCGGTCAAGATATTAGTACGCGTGCTCCGACTCTTACCAGGCGGGGAAGGGGAGACTAGACGAGAAAGCCAGAATGGACTCGGCGCGATGCGTACTCTTGTTGCTGGTGAGCTGCGTCACCACAGTGATCCAGGTAGCCCAGCCGGCGATGCAGATCAGAGGCACGATCAGCTTTGGCACGATGCTGCCGTGCATCTGCAGGAAGATGGGCCACTTCGAGTGCTTCTGGAGGTCGCGTGGTCCGGACTGGAGGTGGGGGAGCCTATGTTAGTTCCCCTCATTGTGGATCACGGTGTTTTATCCATCTCTGCAAGCCTGGGCTACCTGGCTATGTTGCTGGACTGGACTTACGAAGTAGTCGTCGAGATCGAGGCTGGTCTGCTGGCGACTGAACGGGTTCGGGGGAGGTCCCGCGTCGGGCGACAGTGGGGATTCGAACTGCGACAGTCCCGCCGCCGTCGCGGGCTCGGCGGCCCGGGGTTGTTTGTTGCCGTCATGCTGGATGTTAAGCTCTCCGGGGGCGTGGCCGCCGGCACCAACGCCAGCACCGCCGGTAGTCGGGCTGGGGGCTGCACCTCCTTCTTCGCCCATTTTCGTTGGGGTTGGGAATCAAATGGCGGCTACTCGGTCAAGAAGAGAACTGTCCTCGCCCGCTGTCTGCCACTGATGCCACCGCTGGAATCAGGGGTAGTCACAATGGATATTACACGCGAAGAGATAGTGGTGGTCCTCGATCTACGAAGAGCCGGGGTGGGAGGGAATTAAAACACGTAGAAAAGAATGCGTGGAGGAATGCGAGAAAAGCAAACGAATGCCTTCAGACCTTCGTGGCACGACACGACACGAAGAAAAAATGGAATCGTGTCTCGTGAGCCAATGCCAATTGGGGCGAAAAAACGAAGAAGCAAAAAAAGACGGTCCAGAACACGGTTTGGGAGCAAGGGGAATGGAAGCTTTTGTTTGCACTTTGCTGGCTTCCCCCGGGCGGGCCCCCTGCAGCTACGAGCGAGGTGCCAGCTAGGGGGAGCTCAGCTCAGCACCAGCAAGCATCAAAGAGTGCATGGGAGAAAAAAAAGATTGTCCATCCTTGGCCCCCGGACGATGGCCTCATTCCTCCAACCGAAAACCCTGTGCACGCCAGGGCCGCATCTCTTTGGTCTTCCAGCCAACTCCTGGCCCCAGTTGCCGACCATCCACAGCGGGGGCTCTGCAGGGGTGTTTGCGGAGGCTGTGCTGCCAAGAAGCCATGTCGAAATTTTTGGTGAGAAAAGTGCGAGCCTTGGATCACTGATCAGTGAGCGAGCGGCCATCAGTGAGTGGAGGACAGGACCTGAGCTAGGTACCTAAGGTTTGTTTGACCCCTTTCGAAACGAGCCATTCCCGTCCAGGGGCAATTGCCAAGAAAAAAGACGGACTCCTTTCATCAAATATTCTCCATCGCCCATCAGCGAACGACCTAACAGAATCCGAAATGGAAGTGAATAAACAACTAAGTCAAGGAATGAAAGAATTGTTGAATTGAACGAAAGAACGCAGAGCAGAAACAGGATTTTGGACTTCCGAATTGGAATGCCGAGACAATCACGGCAGCTGCAGACGGACCTGAACAGGAAAAGCAGCGTCAGGTAACACGTGGACAAGCTTGAACGGCTGACATGTGTCCAACGTCGCGTTATTGGCGGGTGGGTTCGCACTCCAGGACTGGGGGGTAAGAAGCCAGAACATCCCAACGGTTGTCCTCCTGGGACGGACGTGACCACCACGATCACAATAGTGCCTGTCTCCTCCGGGTTATGTCTGTTAATACTGATACTGTTAACCGAGAAAAAAGACACCAACATAATTACCTAGGAAAAGAGGCCTCAAAAACAGACCCGAATTTCGGCACATGATGACGAGGCCACTGGAGACAACTCGCCTCAGCGTTCATTCCTGACTCTAAATACTTCTTTCGCCAGTGGTCTGCTGAACATGTGACAAAGTCAAGGGAGAAGATCAGGCAACCCCCAAAAGAAGCTTCCCGATCCTGGCTCCTCGCCCCTGCCAATTGAGATGATGTGAGGCGGGGACGCCTTGGGGAGGAATTGGGGTCTTGGATAACACCGTGAACGCTGGGCGCGGATCTTTGCGGATCTTTGCCGTTATTGGATGGGGGACTCTGCTCTCTCCCCATTCAGTGGTGGATCCAGGGGTCAGCCACTGTGTTTAGCGTGCCCTGCTGTCAATTTGGCACAGCACAGGGCGGAATTCCCGTTGGCGGTTCGATGGTCTGGGCCCTGAGTGCTGCCATTTCTCTGTCCCCGCCGTGCCACGCTCCCCTCCTCCAGCGGACGCGCTCTGATCAATTTATTGCCTGCACTGTGCTGCACCCACAAAGGCGGCCACGGCTGCTGCATTACCACAGTACCGCACCGAGCCGTCCCCTATTTGAAGCTGTAGTGCTACGCTGACCGCCTGCGTGCAGTCCTGCGGGCGTTCACGCTCTCTCTGTCCGGTCGAAGAAGGATATGCACCTGACTAAAATCCTGACAAACATGCTCGACGAGGTCAAGGGGAAGAGAAAGAGGACGATGCCATTGACTGATTGGATGGCAAGTCAGATTCAGATAGCCCCGCAACAAGGGAGAGAAGGTTGCTTTGTGCTTTGCCATCGGTCCGCAGGTGCCCATGCCTGGTCGTGAAATTCACTGCATTCGACCGGTTTTGGAAGCATCTTTCAGATCCAGGCGCGTCGGCGGGTGGCCTCGTGAGACCCAATTGCGACCAAGCCTCCCTCGAAACACCCTCGTGCAAACGCCGACAAAATTGCTTGTGCGAAACAGAAAGAAGCATTATTAAGAATCGAAGGAATCGTCGTAGGGATATCTTCCCGATGGATTCGAATCTTCCGAAAGCTAGTCCCAACGCCAGCCAAGTGATGCGCTGGCCTCCGTGACGGGGCCCCTTCTTGGCCAGCCGGGAATCAGAGGGGGCGAGCTCCGCAAAAACATTCTGCCGAACCCCATTCTTCACCGCCCCCGCCAAGCTAATCCCTGGTTGGGGTAGTGCAATTCTGCCCCTCTTTCTCCTGAAGCTCCAGGTCCGCAGCACAACCCGGACAGCAAGTATCCCGGCCGAGCTCCGAATCGTTCGTCTTCGTCGCCGTTGCCGTCGCCGTCGCCGTCCATATCCGGCGCCTCTCTCTCCCCCCCGCTGCGCCCTTGAAGGGAAACCCAATTCGCCCTTCCCTCCCTCCGTCCTTCCCTCCGTCTATCCGTCCGGAGTCTCCGCTCCACACATCCGCCACCAAAATGCTCTCCGGAATCCTCATCTTCAACCAAAAGGGCGAGAACCTGATCTTCCGCGCGTTCCGCAACGACTGCCGCCCTCGGCTCGCCGACGTGTTCCGGATCCAGGTCATCTCCAACGCGCAGGTCCGGTCGCCGATCCTGACGCTGGGCAGCACGACCTTCAGCCATGTCAAGCACGAGAACATCTACCTGGTGGCCATCACCAAGAGCAACGCCAACGCCGCGCTCGTGTTCGAGTTCCTCTATCGGCTCATCCAGCTCGGGAGGGGCTACTTTGGCAAGTTCGACGAGGAGGCCGTGAAGAACAATTTTGTGTTGGTTTACGAGCTTCTGGATGGTATTACTTTTGCCCACTTCCTATTGGACTTATCCTGCCATCTTGTCTTGCCATTGGAGGGACGGGCGGCATTCATATCGCTGACACTTTCGGTTTGGGCCTCTCCGCAAAACAGAAATCATCGATTTCGGCTACCCGCAAAACACCGAAACCGACACGCTCAAGATGTACATCACGACCGAGGGCGTCAAGTCCGAGCGCCGCGCCGGAATGGAAGACTCGGCCAGCAAGATCACCATGCAAGCGACGGGCGCGCTGTCCTGGCGCAAAGCGGACGTGAAATACCGCAAGAACGAGGCCTTCGTCGACGTGATCGAGGACGTCAACCTGCTCATGTCCGCGACGGGCGCCGTCCTCCGCGCCGACGTGACGGGCCAGATTGTCATGCGCGCCTACCTATCGGGAACGCCCGAGTGCAAGTTCGGGCTCAACGACCGTCTGCTGCTCGACAACGACGGCATGTCCTCCCTGCCGTCGGGCAACCGCCTGGGCACAAAAGCCACGAAGGCCGCCGCGGGCTCCGTCACGCTCGAGGACTGCCAGTTCCACCAGTGCGTGAAGCTCGGCAAGTTCGACTCCGACAGGATCATCTCCTTTGTGCCTCCCGACGGCGAGTTCGAGCTGATGCGGTACCGCGCCACCGAGAACGTCAATCTTCCCTTCAAGGTGCACGCGATCGTCAACGAGGTCGGCAAGACCAAGGTCGAGTACTCCATCGGAGTCAAGGCCAACTTCGGCTCGAAGCTGTTTGCGACCAACGTCGTCGTCAAGATACCGACCCCATTGAACACAGCGAGGATCTCAGAGAGGTGCACGCAGGGCAAGGCGAAATACGAGCCCTCCGAGAACAACATCGTGTGGAAGATAGGGAGGTTCACGGGCCAGGCCGAGTTCGTCCTGTCGGCGGAGGCGGAGCTGACGAGCATGACGAACCAGAAGGCGTGGAGCAGGCCGCCGTTGAGCATGAATTTCAGCTTGCTGATGTTTACGAGCTCGGGACTTTTGGTGAGGTATCTGAAGGTGTTCGAGAAGAGTAACTATAGCAGCGTCAAGTGGGTTAGGTACATGACGAGGGCGGGGAGCTATGAGATTCGGTTCTGAAGTGAGTGAGCGGGAGAGCTGTTTCTCACACCGGGGAGTGGGCTCGGAGCGTTACTCGGCTTGTGGCCTTGGTTCTTGGGGTGGCTTCTTTTCTGGCTTCGCTTCTTTTGTGCTATATTTTCGTCAACCCTCCGTCGATCTTTCTTTGGCGCGCTCCTTTCTCTTTTAGTCTGCATGGCGTGGCGTTTCGGGCTGCTAATTTCTATTGTCTTAAATCTCTCTGGCTGCTAAATATTTCCGTTCTCGTTACGCCGTTGTATTGTGCCTCAGAGTCGCGTACTGATGTCGAGAAAGGAAAAATCATTCTTTGCCCGAGTCTTCGCACCATCCTCAGTCCTCTCCTCCGTCATTGCCGATGCGGCCCCTCTTCGCGAGATAAGAACTTGGCCTCGGGTCCGGCCGGCCAGCATGGCCGCTGGGCCCGGCCTTGGCGGCCGTTCTTTGCCGCAGCCATGCCTCAATCCCGTTGCTTTTTCTGGGGCAGCGATCGGCCAAGTAGGCGACCGTGGCGTTTTTTTACGAGGAGCCACGGTCCCGCAATAGGGACACAAGCTTTCTCGGCCGATGCTTGTTGGCCTCAAGCTGTTGTTGGGTGCCCTGTGTCTATTGATGGGTCGCCAGTTCTTCGTTCGGCTGACGCGCGATCGTCAAGCACAGCATCAATCATCAATCAGCCCTAACTGGTTTGCCGTTCGGCGGTCCAGACCTTCTGGATTCGGCCCAGCCCAGTCGATGAAGAGACCGACCATCCATCCATCCATCCCACTACGCCACGTTCTTCTTCGCCGCATCGCACTTTGTATTCCCACCCACGCGTTCACACGCCATCCAATCTTTCCTTGAAACATGAATCCTCGGAGCACCACCGAGCTTCCCTCGAAATTCCCCTTTCCCCTCTGCTCGCTTCCCGTGACATCCCACACAATTCGCCCTTGCACCCGTTACACAAGTTGGAGGAAAGTTTCCTTGGCATCAGCAGACGTGAGCGCGCATGCCGTCTCTCCGTCCGCAGACTCGGCTGTTGATCAACCGCTCCACCTCCCGCTCCTATTACCCGACAATTTAAAGAGATAGGTAGTAGCTGTCGCCGTACCATGCCGTGCCATCGGCACTTACCATACAAGTGGTAGCGGCTCAATACCTCCGCTCGTTCAATCTGCGGGGGAGAATCGCCGGACTGGTGATGATTCGCGCCTGCAAGGGGGAGCTCCGCCATTTGCTGTTCCAGACCTCTGCAGAACGAGGAAGAACGTCTGTGGTTGCGTGTCGAAACAGACAACACGTCTTGTCTGGGTAGACGGCTGTAAGCAGAGACAGTACGACGGGTTTGATGTTGTCTGCAAGGACCCTGGGTGAATGGTACCTGGCGCGGGATGGACTGGCAGGTCGGTGAGGGGACGGGAAGTAATGATGCGTTTTTGGGGGTATGTTGGCAGCTTTCGATGATATGATGATACACGATGGATAGCAACAGTCGCATGAAATAAATCGCAAGCTCCGCAGCTCAGGGTCTTATCTTCCTCAGGTCTCTGCAAGTACAAACCTGTATTTCTTTCTTTCTTTCTTTCTTTCTTCAACGCGTCTAACATCGACCATCCAGCCTTCGCCTGACCTCTCTTCCTCTCCCTCTCCTACCTCCTAGCCTCCACGCTCACCTCAGCTTATCCTCGCCACAGCAATGGCTTCATCACCCGAAAAGGCCTCCGCCGTTCACGACGACGAGAAGCATCCTCACCCCCACACCAACTCCCACCCGGGTCACCGCCACCACCCTCACACTCCCGTCTCTGAGGCAGTTCAACAACGCATCCACGAGTTCGGCGAGAAGGAAGGCTACATTATTGACGCCGAAAGCGGCGGCGCCGGCAGCAGCAGCGACAACAGCCAGATCAAGCTCGCGGCCGACGGACGCACGCGTCTTATCCCGCAGCCGAGCGACGACCCTAACGACCCCCTGAACTGGAGCTGGGGGAAGAAGCATCTTGTGCTGTTCATCGTGTCGATGACGGCTTTCTTGCCTGATTATGGGAGCGCTACAGGGGCTGTTACTCTATTGCCGCAGGCTGTGTAAGTCTCCCCTCTGGACTTCAAGACTTGCTTGCTTGAAGTCTGGCCGCAATACATAGATGCTGACTGGTGATGGGTCTGGATGGATGAATGGATGAATGGATGAATGGCAGCCAGTGGAACATGACACCCGACGAAGTCAACCATTCGCAGGCCGGGAACGTGTTTATGCTCGGTGTCGGCGGCGTTTTCGGTGAGTTTTGTCCCAGCCATTGCCAGGTGATGGTCGTGGGTAGTAGTCGGGTTGGCCGGGTTTGATAACTAATGATGAACAACTCCATGTCACCCTTCGCAGTGGTCATGCTCAGCGCGTACATCGGCCGCCTCCCCGTTGTTTTCTGGTTCGTCCTCATCGCGACCGCTACAGCAGCCTGGTGCGCGGGAGCGACGACGTTCGAGTCCTTCATGGCCGCACGCATCCTCAACGGCTTCTTCTCGACTGTGTGCCAGGTGGCTGGGCTCATGTTCATCCAGGACATGTTCTTCTTCCATGAACGTGCCAGGAAGATCAACGTCTGGGCGTATGGTGTTTCCTGGTCTCTCTTGCGTCTCTTTCTCTTGGTCCTCCGGATGCTGTGCTTTGCTGACTTGATGACAACGGAAACAGTTCCTTCTTCGTCATGAGCCCCTACGTTGGCCCCCTATTCGCGGCTTTCATGATCGAAACACAGTCTTGGCCCGTCCCTTTCTGGGTCTACTTCGCCACGAACGTGCTCTGCCTGGTTCTCATCATCGGATGGCTGCCAGAAACGTACTACGACCGAAGTATCCCCGCCGCTGAGCAGCCAAAGCTGACAGGCAACCGGGTCGCCGTCCTGACCGGGCTCTCGCAGTGGCGATCGCGGGGGCTGCGCAACTCGCTGGGCCAGGCGTGCTGGCGTACAATCAGCGTGCTCCTCAAGCCGACCATCTTCCTGGCGAACGTCTACTACATGCTGACCTTCGCCTGGGCAGTCGGCATCAACACGACCTTGGCCATGTTCCTGGGCCCCGCGTACGGCTTCGAACCGAAACAGATCGGGTTCTTCTACTTTACCCCTGTTGTTGCGGTGACTCTTGGCGAGATCACCGGTCACTGGCTGCACGATCTCCTGGCCCGGCGATACATCCGTTCCCATGCGGGGAGGTTCGAGCCTGAGGTCCGCCTCCGGGCCGCGCTTGCGGCATTACCCTTCACCGTCGCCGGTCTGGCGCTGGTGGGCTCCAGCCTGGAGGGCGGGTGGCACTACATGGGTGCCAGCGTGTCGTGGGGCTTGTACGTGTTCGGAGTCATGGTCACGACGGTCGCGTTGAGCTCGTACTGCCTCGACAGCTACCCGGAGGCCAGTGGCGAGGTCAGCGCCTGGCTCAACAACTCGCGTACCGTTGGAGGCTTCATCATCTCCTATCTTCAGGTCAGCTGGGCCACCGCCCAGGGCACGCGTACGAGCATGGGCATCCAGTCTGCCGTCGTCGCTGCCGCTGCCATCATCGTGGTCGTGCTCGTCCGTTGGGGGAAGCCCATGCGCGTCTGGTCTGGCTCGCTTAACTTCGCTACTACTTAATAGAGCTTGCATCACTTTCGTCCAGCGAGATGGATGGAGCTGTTACTAGGTACCTAGATGTATGCATGAAGGCGTGCTCTCTTTGGAAGGGAAAAGGGGGTCATCGCCGCGTTGTCGGCAACGGGTCCCGAGATTCCAGCAATAGCTCCGAAGACACACGATTCCTGTTCCTAGCGACTGGTTGGTAACTGGCTCGGAAGAGACACATATTCAGCATCCGACTTGCTTGCGCAGTACCCCTGGCGTGGCGCCGAGGATCGCGTTGCTTATCCTCCAGAGGGACTATTATGACCCCCCACATTCTCGCATACGGGAATGGTCCCGTGGAGCGATCGACCGGGAGATCTGGCCCGGGTTCCTGGCGCCAGGGCAAGACAGGGGCAGCGGACGACGAACGGAGGAGGGGGCGAAATTTGAGGGGTTGCTGTTTCACAGAAAGGGATGACCCGATGGTCCCCAAACTTTGAGGCCTTGCTGCCAAGCCGAGTACCTCAGGCCAATTCGATCACCAGAAGTTTTTTTTTTTTTTTTTTTTTTTTTTTTCGGAGTGGTTGGAAGGGGGGTATGCCATCATCACCAGACACGGTCCCAGCCAAGGCCACATTTACTGCCATTAACAATTCCACCACAAACAAAATATTTGAACACCATGAACTGTCTCTCCTTCTCTCACCCTGCCTACGTCGAAGGTCGAGCTCGGCCAAGCTTCTTTGGAGCCAACAGCTGAGGCTAACACCGGAGGCTCCGCGCCCAGTCGCCTCCGCTTTCCCCCAATTCCCCACCCTTTCTCGGCCTCACCCATCCCGTTTGGGGTCGTGGTGCCACCAAGGAAGCACGCCTCCGAAATTTCGGGTGGGCCACCTGGGGGATCTGGTTGGCGGGGTTTTGTTTTTTCAACAATAGTAGCCTAGATCTAGTTCTTTGCCTCGGCCACAGCATCGTCCTCCAATCTGCAGCTGATCGTGAGCGCAGCACCTTGGGCTCGCGTGATGCAATGGGCCTGACAGTGGAGGAGGGACCAAGACTACTGGCCGGAACTGCTTCCCTTCTTTCCACTGCTTGAAGTGAGTCGCACCCGGCACAGGGGCGCCGACGTCATCGGGTCGAAGCTCGGGAGATTTTTCCGAAAGCCGGGTTTGCGATCAAGCTGGAGGGGAGGGGCTTGACCGACAGGGGTGTCATTGTCGCCATCAAGGAAAGAAAAAAGGGGGAATAAGACAGAGGAGGATTCGGAATCGAGCGAGACATCTTGACTACCATCGTCGGCATTCCTCGGACGCGAGGGGATCTGCCTCCCGATCATCCGGCGATTCGCTGTGGAACGGAGGTGGGGAGTCGATGATGCTGGAAGAAGAGACCACCACCAAGATGGGGATCGTCACCATTGTGGCATGGAAAGACATGATAAGGATGAGTATATAATGGCACCGGTAATGCTGCCACTGCATTTACTCGACTTTACTGTCCCGCAGGAGCAGCAGATCATCCACCCCATCGAATTGAGGCGTGTGCTACGGTCGAAGCAAGTGTTGTCAACGTCCGTCTTCCCTCCAGAAACACCCCCAGCCCTGCAACGATGGCGAGCAAACGCTTCCTCCTTACCGCTGCACTAGTGCAGACCGCACTGTCCGCCCCCTTGGAGTCGATCATTGAAGAGCGGCAGTCCTGTGGTGCTATGTGGTGCGTCTCATTGTCTACCTATCCTCTCATCTAGCCGCCCTATCTCATCACAGGTGACCGCTGATGGTCGCCGAAGACTGGTGCAAGCTGACTAACAAATACTATTCCTCTCCCCCCCCCTTTCCACTAATACAGGAGCCAATGCGGTGGCAACGGATGGACGGGCGCGACATGCTGCGTCTCCGGCGCCGTCTGCACATACGTCAACGACTGGTACTCGCAGTGCCTGGCCGGCACCGCGCCGACCACGACCACAACAACGTCGCGCACTTCGACGACTAGCACCCGCACAACCAGTACTGGTGGCGGCGGCACGACAACTACCACCACCACCAGACCGACAACTACGGCCACAGGCGCCGGCACGACGGCCTCCTTCACCGGAAACCCGTTCTCGGGCGTCAACCTGTGGGCCAACGCCTACTACTCGTCCGAGATCCACACCCTCGCCATTCCGTCCCTGACGGGCGCCCAGGCCACCGCCGCCGCGAAGGTCGCCCAGGTGCCCTCCTTCCAGTGGATGGACGTCGCGGCCAAGGTGCCGACCCTGATGGCGGGCACGCTCGCGTCGATCCGGGCCGCCAACAAGGCCGGCGGCAACTACGCGGCGCAGTTCGTGGTCTACGACCTGCCGGACCGCGACTGCGCCGCCGCGGCCTCCAATGGCGAGTACTCGATCGCGGACGGCGGCGTGGCGAAGTACAAGGCCTACGTCGACGCAATCCGCAACCAGCTCATCACCTACTCGGACATCCGCACCATCCTCGTCATCGAGCCGGACAGCCTCGCCAACATGGTCACGAACATGGGCGTGACAAAGTGCGCGAACGCGCGGAACGCCTACATCGAGTGCACCAAGTACGCCGTCGCGCAGCTAAACCTGCCCAACGTCGCCATGTACCTCGACGCGGGCCACGCGGGGTGGCTGGGCTGGCCGGCCAACATCTCGCCGGCCGCGACGCTCTTCGCCGGCATCTACACCGACACGGGCAAGCCGCGCGCGCTGCGGGGGCTCGCGACCAACGTGGCGAACTACAACGGGTGGAACCTGACGACCGCCCCCAGCTACACCTCGCCGAACCCCAACTACGACGAGAGGCACTACATCGAGGCCTTCGCGCCGCTGCTGGCCTCGGCCGGCTGGTCGGACGTGCACTTCATCACGGACCAGGGCCGATCCGGAAAGCAGCCGACGGGCCAGACGGAGTGGGGACACTGGTGCAATGCCAAGGGCACGGGCTTCGGCATGAGGCCGACTACCAACACCGGGTTGGCGGTGCAGGACGCGTTCGTGTGGATCAAGCCTGGTGGCGAGTGTGATGGGACCAGCGATACCACGGCGGTGAGGTATGATCGGTTCTGCGGCATGGATGATGCGCTGAAGCCCGCGCCCGAGGCGGGGACGTGGTTCCAGGCTTACTTCGTGCAGTTGTTGACGAATGCGAACCCCCCTTTTTGAGTGGTGTGATGGGGAGGGAGGACTATGAGGCCAGGGGCGGGGTAGGGGAGGAGAATTGAAGGTGTGAGTGAGGGTGAGGTGAGGCTTGGGTAGGGTGGTAAACGAACCAAAGCTCTGACGTGACGTGACGTGTTTGATTAGTACTTAGTAAATAAAAGAAAATCGAAGAGACATCCGCCCGCCCCCCTCCCCAAGCTTCCCTCCCGCGTCGAGGCTAGTCGAGGGGTTGTTGCCCGGTTAGGACTGCTTCGATCCACCGCCAGTCTGCTGCTGCTGTTCCTGTTGCATCTGCAGCAGCTTCTGCTGGCAGCACGCCGAACATATCGAACGGTACTTCCACGTGTTGTTAGGGTTGTCGCACCCATACGTCGAATTGCAAAACACGCATGACTCTCCGCGGTTCAGCATTTCCCGCAAAGGCTGGCCGGCGTGCCCACATTGGTAAACGGCGCGCATGGACTGGCACATGGTGATGGCGGTTTGGTGGGTATGCGGGTTATTCCGAGGTAGGTAGGTAGGTTGGTTGGTAGGTAGGTTGGTAGATCAGTCGAAAGGTAGTTATCATCAGAGAATGAGATTGGCGGTAGGCGACAGAAGAGGGAGTGGCTATTGGTGATGATGATTGAGGGGAAAGAAAGAAAGGGACCTAGGAGAGAGAGGATATCCGAGCAATTTATACTTTCACGGAAAAGGAGTACCTAGGAACTGAGCACTGGCGCAACACGGCGTCGGCGAGAACTTGATCTATTCACGCACGCCTGAGAATAACTTGCTGGTCAGGTGAGGCAGAATTTGCACACACCGAAAGATCTAAACCAATTTTCGGATCCAGCTGGTGGAAAGCACTACCGCGGCCGTCGGAAGGGGATGGCTGGCAAGTTTGGTGACAATTTTTGTAACGCACTTCAGGTGGTCCAGGCAGTTCTAAATAAAAACACCTCAGCCGGTGAAAGCAGAGGCCGGCCAGGCGCAGCTATGCCCCGTGATCGCCTTGTTGCACGAGTACCAGGCGTGTATCATCGTGCACGTTTTTTCCGAGTTTTCTGAGTGGTGATTCGGTTCGAAGAGAACATATTCGCATTCAGTTCATGAATATTCAGGTCACAGACGCACAAGCGAAGGCATTTTGAAGACGAGCATAAGTGCGCTACGACCGTCGGCTCCCAGATCGAAGGCTAGCCCCCTCTCTGGGAGTTCGCGAGTTCGAACCGCATCCGAAGCAAAAACTCGCCGGGTTTTTCGTAACTATCCACCCGTCCCCGGATCCGATGGGATTAGTTGGTTGGCGAGCTTTTTGATTTTTTCCCCATTTCGTTCTTTTCTGTTGCAATTCTATAGCACGATCGTAATCGGTTGCACGTTGACTGTTGTAATCAACCAGGCAGGTCTCGGGTCGCGACATAGCACGGGGTGACGACGACCATGGCCCCGTCACCAATTATCTGAAACGAACTGCGCATTTCATCGCCCACCACCTCTCCTTTTACTTCTTGCGCCAAGATCATTTCGGCCCAGACTACAAGTGCGAGTCCCTGCTCGCACCTACTCAACCACAACATATGTCAGCACCAGTTCCAACTTGACAGCGACGACCTCCTCTCTGGCTGCCGAGCCGGCCGTGACTGACTTTGAGGCCTCCTCCAGACAGCGGCAGGGGATTCGAGCGCGAAGCTGACTGCGAAGCGTGGCTAAAGTATGCCGCGCATCCCTTCGTGCGACGGCAGCTGCAGCAGTTGCGGACGGTGACATTCTCTGCCGATGGGGAGGTGCGGAGGAGGAGTGATTATGCGAGTGGTGGGGCAGGATCATGTGAGGGCTTTGGTAGGAGTTTTGGAGCAAGGGAGACAAAAGGTGAGGAGGTGGTGAAGAGAGCTGAGGACGTGCCAAGTCGCGTCCGGGGGATTCGGGGCGGGATTCGGGGCGGAAGTGGGCCGTGTGTTCCGAACGGAGCGGCGTTGGTGGTTGTGCGTTGCCGTGTGGGGACACCCGAGTCCCGGCCCGGTAAATTGTCCCGACTCATCTTCCTCTTACCTTTGCTCTTCCTCCAACAAATTTCGAAATCAACAGTCTCGCTCATGCCTGAGCACCAGAGGATGCCATCACTCTCTTCCCCGCTTTCATTCCGTACGTGCGAGTGCGAGTCTGCAAGGTTGTGTCGGTCCGCATGAGTCAGTCACCACTCGTCAATCCCGCGCTTTGGTAGCGAGACCGTGACCCGGATGGGTGAGATAACCGATCGCCAATCTGCAGCCTAATCTCTTGTTCCTCAAAACGTACCACAGTAGCACTGCACCTCCTCGCCGTCCTCTCTTCTGGGACTCATTCCGACGGAACAGTCCTCTTTTCGCGAGTTCGCTCGAACCCGTCGGGAGGAGGATGGAGACGGACCTGCGACCCGAGTGGTGGCCGCCTCTTCTGTGCTGGAGTTCTGGAGCTACTGTTAAACTCTATTTTCTGTGACCGGATGGATGGATTGCCAGATGGGTTGGCACCGACTCCCAAAAGGAGAAAGGTGAGCGTTGAGCACGGTAGCCGGCTCTATCCTTGTCTCCCTTGGGCCGGACCCCGTACTTGTCACAACAGAAGTGAAAAAAATAAGCCTCCGCCTCCTCTTGGTTCTCCACCACGGCCGACTTTTGCTAACACTCGTTCATAATTTCCCCGCATCCTCCAATCTTCCCCCCCATCTCCCCCGCAAATTTGTCGAGGAGCTCGAAGATCTCGTTGGCTCCTGGATCATGGAGTTTAGAAACGCTGAATTCCGGGCTCCACCTCACTTCGGACATCTGGATCTGGACCACCTTACCAGACGTATGTGATGCTACCCATCCACACGTCCCCAACGAGTTCTGATGAGCCTCCTCCTCGCCCCCTCGTCCATCGCACCTGACCACCTGACACGACGAGTCCACGACGACGCGGACGTTTTCCTCCTCCGCACTCTTCGACCCTTGTTCGCCCCCACAAAGCTTGTCTCTCTCTGCCGTCAATACCTCGCAGGCAATAAGCCCCCCAACACGTTCCAGTTCGCATCAATCAGCCCATGAGGCTGCATCTGCAATGACATCTGCAAGAACATCGGCGGTATTGGGGGGCAGAACTTTCTGCGGAACGGCCAATCATCACCGACTTCCTCCTATCTGACGTGCTAGCTCCCCCTCCATTCCCTTGCACCCAAACACCCCTTCCCCTCCCGGAGGATGCCGTTCCATCCGATCACATCTTTTACTATTCTTATCCATACCATGCAGCAGCAGCAGGAGCAGCAGCAGCAAGGCAGTTTGACATGCACAAGGAGGTACTTCTGGACTTCTCTTTTTTGACAATGAATCTGACTCGGGCCCTTGGCGTCTCAACCCTGTCAATCTCAAGCTTTGTCCAGATGATGACCCGGTGAGCCGGTGAGGGGGCAACCTGGACGAGAGATCGGCGCGCGAGTTGTGGGTGGCAGAGAAGGGCTCCACCACTGTCGAACCTGGAACCCAGGGAACCGTCCCCCTTTTTTGAGGAGAAGAGAGGGGGGAGAATGGGGGGCGCTAGCTAGCTGAACATTTTCGCTAGAGCTGCCCGGGCGTACGGCAGATGTAAGGGTGTGTGTGGGTTCCCACATCCACCTGTGGAGGTATGTGGATTGGAGATGGCGGAGCGAGATGTCGCGAAGGTGTGCGGAGTTCCTGGGCTTGGGGGGCACTGCGACACTGCGACGCTGCCTTTGCCTGGACCTCCCATCGTGGGTGGTGTATGTAAGCGGGTATCCCTTGCTCTCATCCCCTTTCTTTAAATCTGTCAACCGTGTCCCATCTCGTCTCCCATTTTCATGGCCGTAGTCCTGGCTTCGTCCCTTCCTCTTGTTCTTCTTCTACCGTCTTCGCTTTCCGCCAAACCCGCCTGCCGCGTGGCATTTTGAATCGTTGAAGAAGATCCCCTCCGACGATTCTCACCTACCTCGTCCAGATTGATACACATACTACCAGCCTAGCTAGCCTACACCGCCAACCGACACATCCATCCATACACCCGCTAAGACAATATGGTGGCCGGGGACCAAAAGCCCGACGTCGAGGAGGTCAGCTACGGCCGCGCGCCAGAGGACTGGGACGACATGATGCAGCGCGTGCGCGTCGCCGGCGCCGTGTCCATCTCGTCCGACACGTTCGAGAGGCTTGTGATGGGGCAGGGTCAGAGGTCTCAACCCTATCACGAGAAGAGCCATGCTCCGAGGTGGAAGCATGGGAACGCTCTTCCTATGTAGGATCCGACCGTCTTCTTGGTTAGGCTGGGGGGGGGGTTGCTGGCAAGACGGACAAGCCCGCTGTATGTTGTTGATACTGACTGACTGATGAACGATCACCGCCGCAATAGTGCTCTGGTCGGCTTCCTCATCTCCCTCACGCCGCTGTCGTGCGACCTGATGAAATGGGGCGGTGGTACACAGACTGGCGTCGCCGGCGTGTAAGTCGTTCTTCCTCTTCTCGTTTCTCCCCTCCTCCTTTGACACTCCTGCCGGCCTGCTGCCCTCCACTTGGGCGTTATCGGCCGACCAGCACCAAGAGCTAACTCAGTTCCTCTCTCCTTCCCTCAGCGGCACCTACTTCTTCTTCGGCGGCGTCCTCCAAACCCTTGTCGGTCTCCTCGAATGGATAGCAGGCAACACCTTCCCCTCGGTCGTGTTCTCCGCCTACGGAGCCTTCTTCTTCTCGTTCGGCGCAACGCTGTACCCTGGCTTCGGCGCATACTCGTCGTATGCTCCCGCAGGCGAGTCCGCTGCCGCGGGACTCGCGACGAGGGGCTTCAACGCCAACTTTGGCCTCTTCGCCCTGTGGATGACCATCCTGTCGCTTGCGTTCCTCATCTGCTCGATCCGGACAAACGTCGCTTTCGTGGTCATCTTCACGATGCTAGTCGCCGGGTTCGCAGCCCTGACGGCGACGTACCTGTTGTTGGCTGATAGCATGACGACACATGGAACTACGCCTTCTGCTTTGTTGGTGGTATGTCTTTACCCCTTCCACTCGTGCTCTTCCCTGCCCTTTTGTCTTGCGGCAGCTTGCTGACGACGGCGCTGTCGTCTCCCGCACCTGTAGGCTTCCGGTGCTTTCTTCTTCACGGCATGCGTGTCGGGCTGGTGGGTGTTCATGTCCCTGATGCTCGCCGCCATGGAGTTCCCCTTCCAGATTCCGCTTGGAGATCTCAGCCATGTTTTGAAGCCGAAGAGGAAATCCGACTCTGGTGATGCTGCCTGAGGCCTCGTGTGCATACTGCTCTCTGGTGGCTTTAGGACACATCACGTATGGTCAGGAACTGTGACACTAGGACGATGACATTTTGCATCATGGGTCAAGTCATCAAGGTCGAGACATCGCGTGTCTTGCTTATCTATGTTCGTTACCGTATGGCCACAAGAGAAAATAGCAGGAGATTGTTCCGATTCATCGGTGTGCGTGAAGCTTTTCACTTGCACTACTGCACTGGGTGAACTGGATCCTTATGCTTTGATTTCAAGGAATATGATGTGATCCTCTTGTCCTCCATTCCGCAACGCCATCAGGGCCAGTGTCCCAGGATATTCGACGGGCGTCTAGTAGAACTCGACCGTCCGGCTGGCTAACTGGAGGGAAATAGCCCCAGACTTGTGGCCTCTGTTGTCGCCCCGAAGTTTCTCTATAAAAGAGACTAATCCATGTGTCTAAGAGCTTTATCAATCGAAGCAGGCCTGAAGAATGCTGATATTCAACCTACAAATGATCTACAGACCCGATGTCCTCTGAGCTCGCACCAAAGAGTAATGTAATGAGAACTGAAAAAATACAGTAAACGAGAACGAAACCAAAACATTAAATGTCCCTTGCAGTTTCATAACGTCGGTCTTTCCTTGCAAAGTTCCACGAAAGCCGACCGCTTGCTCGACACCCGCTGATTTCCGAGAATCCTTAATGCTAAGAGACGGTACTCGGAGCCTTACGAATATAGATCGCGAGGCCTTCGAAGGCGTCGTCACCTGCAGGGTAATCATCGCAGGTATACTCTTCTCTAATAATTTTGCTCATTTTCGGGGACCCAAATATCAGCGGGCCCTCGATTTTAGGCGGGTTATGGCCCCTAAATACGTCGTTGACAGGGTGTCAGCTACTACCTACTATATATGCCCACGAACAGATACCGAACATTCTATGCTGTGGTCCAGAGAGAAAGAAGGGCCAAGGTCTTACGGAAACTCGTAGTTCTCGTCGAGCTTTAGCCAAATGATCATTGCAGGCCTTAATCCTAAGTCGGCGATAACTTCCGGCAGGGCGGCATCACCGCCACTCACGTCAATTACGATACTGTTGTTAGATAGCGTTTTATATCCACCGAAATGCCTAAATGTAGTAATTCCGCAATTCTCCATTTCTTTCTTGTGGGCCTCTTGGTATACGTGGTCTTGGGCGAAGCATTCGACTGTCCAGGTGGCATGGTCCTCAAGAAGAAATTGCCGAATCTTGAGAATGAGCTTGTGCTCTCGCGCGATGTAGTCCCCCCCTTCCCCATTCCAATCCCCAAGGCCAAATGCGATGACTTTGCCGATTCCTTCGAGGTTCACTATGTCGTTCTTGCGGTCCGCAAGAAGAGAGTCCAACTGCTCCCAACCCCCGTCGGCGTAGTGCATAGCTTGTTCGAGGCTTTGGATGCCTTCGTCGCTTAGTGCTTCACTTCTTTCCTCCTCGATGCTTGGTGCTAATAGCTGCTGAAAGGATTGAGGGTCCTTACTGAGAAGCTCGAACGCATAGTCATGACGGACGGGTAACCAACCAAACGTTGTGAAAGGCACTCGAGAATTCTGCCCCAGCTTTGTAAGGGAGTCTCTGATCAACAATTCGGAGGCCACGGGTGTGACGCGGACACCTAGGCTGTAACGTTGTGAGACCAGATCTATTTAGAACATTCGATTCAGACAGGATTTTTGTTCAACTCACCAAATCCATATTCCTTCTTCGCCTGCATGTGAAAGCTTAACTTTCTGGCGTACAACCGCCGGTTTAACTTGGCACTTGTTGCCAACCAGATCGACGAGCTCAACTTCGGCTCCTTCGGGAGCAGCCACCAGGGCCTCGAACTGCTCGAAGAGTTTTAGACTAAAGAACCCTCGTTCGTAGTGCTCCCGTGAGCGGAATATTTCAAGTTTCTTCTCTTTATAGAATTCTTCGTCTCGTAATGGCTCATGGAGATCGGCCCGATAAATGATGGCACCAGGAGATACTGGATCATCGCGCCCCGGTGGCCTATTCGACCACAAGTTTACACGTCGGGACTCCATTGTTTTGCTGGTTTGTTGTAGGATGGATTAGTGATGTCTAGTGTGGATGATTTGAGCTAGGTGTGAGGACGTTTAGGCTGGGTGTTGTGGCCCTTTTATAATCAGAGACTGAGACCGGCGGAGCTCGTCACAACTGGCCACCACCATTGTATTCAATAGAACTCAGGCATATCATTTCCGGGGTGATGCTGAAGCCGCGAGGCCAACGACGCTGGTTTCGTTGGTTTCGTTGGTTCAGACCACCATTCCACAGTTCCCCCGAGAGAAGCCGCGCCGCGCTCGACTCATTGACGACTGATCCAGCTGACTCCAGTGGTTCTCTCATCCGACCAAAACCAACAGACTCCGTTGTCTGGCGCAAAGAGACCAGTGCAAGAGCACTGACCGGGATCCGACGACGGGGATATAAGGAGCAAGGGATCTGGAATGGAGTCAAGCGACTCAGAACCCCAGCTGAGTCCTCATGTGAGCTGGTTATTTAGGATTTCTTTGTCACACTCGGTCACGTGGTTCAATCCGGGCAATCGAGGAGCAGCTTAACAAAGAGCCATGTCGTGCCGTGCCGTGCCATGCCGTATCATGCTCGTCCGCAGAGGTTCCATTCCACGACGGCAGGGAGGAACTCGGAGAGTTCGGACGGCGTGAGACCACCAACCCGCCATGTGATCCCCAAAAGTCTTTCCCACATCCAATATTTGGTTCAACATCAAAGAGAAACCTCTCGGCCACCGTCCGGGCCAATAGAGTCAGTCGTCTCGCATGCCTGTGCCAAACACGAGCCAACAGTCCACCCAACGTTCCAGCGCCGTCTCTCCGGGTGTTTTTAGTGAGATTTTATATAAGGAAAGGTATGTCGTCTCTTCGGGCGCCGCAGTCGTTCGTTCCCCTCATAATGGAAGTGTTGGGAATATCTGTTCAGCATGCTGGATAACATTGTGAGCCATCTCCTTTGTCTCACCTGGACCGGTGCAACGCACCAATGTACTAGCTCATGTCACCAAGAGGAGAAGACGGTTCTGGAACACGAGTTGTGAGAGAACGAGAAAACACTCCCTCATTTTACGCTGGTATATATGAAGAAGACAAATCTAACCGAAAGATCAGCAAAAGAAAAAAGGATTACGAGACACGCGCCAAGCTATGCAAATGCAGTTACCCCCAAGAAGCCCATCCATCTAAACCGCCCATGCCCAATGCTGATGCCACGCTCCGATGAAAATGCAACCCATAGACTGACTACCATTCCCCAATTTTCCAGCCATTAGGTATTAACAACCCGAGATGCCTAGCTGTTGCTGAAAAGAGAAATACCGCACCAACGTCAGAGATAACTCAATCAAGAGCTCTCATCGGAATCGTACTCCTCAACGTAGACGTCATCCGCCGGCGCGTCGCGGGCGGCGATGGTTCCCTTGACGAACTCCTGCGAGCAGACGATCTTGTCGGCCTTGGTGGGGACGGGGGTCAGGGTGTGGATGTTGTTGAAGAAGGTCCAGGGGCCGTTGCCGCCGTCGCCGAAGGTGACGTCCTTGTTGGCGCCGCGGAAGGCCCACAGCTGGTGGCCGTTGAGCTCGACGGAGCAGCGGAGGGCCTTGTTCTGGACGCCGTTGCCCAGCGTGATCTGGACCTGGTCGAACTTGGCGCCGTTTAGGAAGGGGCCGCCGTGCTTGACGAAGGCCGCCACGGGCTTGTGCACCTTGGGCTCCGGGAGGGCGATGGAGAGCGTGCGCTGGACGCCGTCCTGGAGCTTGTAGATCAGGGACACGACCACGTCGTCGTTGCTGGAGGCGCGGGCGGGGGCGGCGAGGGCGCCGGAGGCGGCGAAGAGGGTGGCGATGAGAGTAGAGAACTGCATTCTGATGGATTTGTTGTTTTGTTTTTTTGTCGGTTTGAACTTGTGTCTCGTAGAACAGAAGAAGTGAAGAACGATGACAAAGGAAATTGACAAAGGAAATGGACAAAGGAAAAAAAAGAAAAAAAAGAAAAAAAAGAGAAGAAAAGGAAAAGTTTTGTTGGTTTTTTGGTTGTTTTGCTTGCTGATGAGGAGAGAAGAGAGGGAAACGAGATGATAGAAACGGGCGGTAGACCGAATCTTTATAGTTGGGATGGCCTCCATCATTCGTCATACAATCTCTGGTTGATTCCATTCCCATTCGCCTCTGCTCTGTGCCGCCTTCCATATCCGGAAACTTTGCTCTCCTCCCAAAGCTCCGGAACCTCCAAGATGCCGTGGGCGAGGGTGCGCTGCGCCTCACTTTGCGGTGCCTAAAAAATCTCACGCTAGTACTCCTCCCCACCAGGCCAAGTGCTCACTGCAGCTCGTCTATCTGCCGCGCTCACTCTCCAAATAACCTTTGAGCCACTCTCGCCGTGATTGGCCGACCCGTAATAGCCACATTTTTAACTGGCGTGCCTTGAAGTTATGGGTGGATGCCTCATCGAACCAAGTCCCACGGCCAGCGCAGCGGGGCCATCAGCGAAATTTGCCAGCGCTCACTCTCAATCTTCTCTTCGTCGTCGTCCGTCAGGTCAGCACGAAGCTTACAGGCGAAATGCAGGCAGGCAGGCTAAGGCTACCTATCATCACTCTAACGCTCCCTTCACGGAATTCTGAAACGAAGCCACCAGGCTGATTCGGCAAATGAGAAGCGCAAGAACATTTTCCAAAGTTAGGTGCCAACACTGATGAGGTGATGATGCTAAAGTTGGGGAGGGTTGCATCATGTACCCCGGACCAGACCAGCCAGCCCCGAGACCACCCATCCCACTCCATCAACGTTCTCGATCCCGGGATTTCCGCACATTGTTTCTGACGTTGGGTACACAGACAAAGCGTACGGAACTACATAGGGCGCCCAATAGCAGAAAAGGGTCAAGCTCCCACCAAAACACACGTGAGCTGCACCGCAGAGTCCAGCTCTGAAAGTGCTCGGTCCGTCTCTCCAAAAATCTCACATAAACAGCACGGTAAATAGGGCGAGCAATCATGGCAGGCCTCAAACGGCGCAGCAATTCGAGAGCGCGTTGATAATCCCAATCTTAGCCAGCCAGTGATGCATTCAACAACTCATCATCGCTCGAAAGAAATGTCCCCAAACAGAAAACACAAATACGCACGAGGCGTATAGATAATTAATCAGAGACCACGAGGTCGCCATGTTGCCTCCCAACAGATCTAGTTTCGCCTAACGAGTAGGTATGTAATAGTAGAGGACATAGAAGAGGCAGGAGGAGCCGAACGCCACTTTAACGGCCAGCAACCCCCCACGGATCTCCGCCGTTCCGTGTGGCCGGGGCGGGTCGGTCAGCGGGTCGATCGGCTCCTCCACCTTGGCGGGGGATTCTCGCTCTAGAAAAATCCCACGCGGGTCAACTTGGCTTCGCCACCTGGATGGCTGGTTCGTACCCCGTACACACAGATAGATAATCTTGTGGCGGTGCAGCGGTACAGCGCTCCGGTCACCGTGAGGATTAGGCGCCAAATCCAAACACCGGACGGACACTGCTCCTCCCGTGATTTCCAAGCAAAGAGCGCCACGGCCAGTAGAAATGGTCCACATGAGATGTACGTTCATGCGTGAAGATGTAATTACAGCGCGGAGCTGAAAGGATAAGAAATTTGAGAATGAGATATCCCTGGCTGTCAGCTAGGCGAACGAGCCCGTCCAGTGGCCATGGCCATTGATTTGCTGGCAACTGATGAGATGGTTACTAGAACAGGGATTATCTCTGCATCTTCGGGTATCCTTGCCAACTTTATCATTGCAGGCGAACATCGCTCGCCCCAAAAAGGGTCACGCGGAATTTCGAGGAGTTCGAACGACCTCGGTGGATGGCTGCCTCGTCGGAGCCTTTTGTCCCTAATTCGGTCCAACATCGTAGTCCTTTCCATCCGATGAGCTGGTATTGGGCAGCAGGTGGCCCTATACCTGTCTGACTGCTCTGGATGTCCAACAATCCAATCCTTCCCACCTTGTATGACTGGCCAATAAACCTTCCCACCTCGTTCATCAACAGCAGCAGGCATGGTTGCCTGTCACTTCCAAGTGGAGATGAGCGACTTCTGCCCCCGGTCACTCCAGGACTCTCGAGCCTTGCTGGCTGCGTGGCGGGTCCGTGGCGGCGTCACCAGAGGATTTCCCAGCTCCCACCCGATCCGAACTCCGTGCTCTTGGCCATTAGACGATATCTAATTAATCGTAAGCTGAGATTAGGCAGGCAGAGTGCTGCAGACGCCCCTGAGTTAAGTTCACGTGATAGGGCGTGATCTTGCCTGAAGGAGACAGACCATCACACGCTAGCTTTCAAAGAGATATGACCGCGTCGTCACTCCGTGTTATGCTACCTACTTCCCCGCCTCACCCAACCTTCTGTGCTGTTGTCCCCCTGCTACCTATCCTTGACAGAGTCCCTAGTAGCTATGCGTCTTCTCACTCACAAGCTTCTCACACCGCTACTTCAGCAGGACATCCTCTCATTTCCCCAGGAGCAACGAAATTAGTCCGAGGAGTCTGGGGACACATTTTCCAAATGTTAGAATATCAGACCTTCGAGCCCAATGGTACCACCGCCAGGCTTGAGATGTCTCTGCCGTGTAGGTAGAACATCCCTGATACCGAAGTATTGTATGGTCAAGTCGCCACAAGCTTGAGAAAGACACTGGTAGACACCAAGCGACGACGCGACTCCATAGACTCACGCTTCGTACAGGTGCCGTCTACCTAGGTGGGGCGAAGGGGTCAAAACCACGGATAGAATGATAGGGACTGTTCGTTTCCGGTAGATGAGAGAATAGATCGGCCTGAGATCCCGCCGAGGATGGCTGATGATGCTTCATGATCATCACACATCGACTGACCATCATCCTCAACTGCTCTCCAGGTCCCCAGAAGGCGGTACCTACCCCATCAAGCCCCAGAAGAAAACTACCAACACACTAAAAAGTGTAGCCTCAACCAATCTCCGCCTCCCCCTCATCCTCTCCTCGACCTCCACCCACGGCTGCTTGAAGCCCCCCCCCTCCAAAACTAGGTACTTTGCCCTGGCTCACCTGCCCGTTAGTTACCGAGACCCTCTCAGATATCCTCCTCCACGCACTCGCCTAGGCCGTCGAGCCGTATAATCAACAGAGCAACAGAGATATTCCTAGGCAGCCTGGTTGAATCTGGATGCCTCTCTCGCATTCCTAGTCGGACAGAAAGTAGACTCGTCGGTTCATGCCGATGAGAGCCGGCGAGGCGCTCAAGCCTAATCGCCTGGGCCGAGCCCTCCGGGCCTCCGTCTGTGAGATCAATTTTACCTCGCCCCTCTAAGATCGCGCCCCCGTTCTTAATGAACGAACGACACTCAACACTCTGTCAGCTCACCAGCTGCGGCCCGCCCTCCTCCCTACATTCACTCCCCATCGTCAAAGCCCTCGAGCAGGGTAACTCAGCGGCACTTTGGGGCGGTGGCTATGCGTTTCCACGACAAAATGATCCCCCAAAGCACGAAAGAAGGCTTTGGGCAGCCTTGGTGATAGTTCGTCCACAATAATTAGCGCTCAGGCAGGTTCGAATGTTATCGGCCAGAGAACCACTCACGCCACTGGCACGACGAGCAGATCCCTGGCGATGTATACTATATCCGTGAGTGAATCGTGGAAGTACAGGATAAGCCCTGATCCAGGGAAAGCAGTTTCGCCAACGTGCCCGGATCGCGTCAAGTTCACCCCACAGAAAAGACGTGACGACGAGTTCCCCTTCGAGCAACTCAGCCCGTCATAACCGTGGCCGCCGTCCCCCTCCCCCTCCTCCGAGTTTAGCTCTCCATGGCCACTGCAGCGACACGTCTCAGAACGCGGACCCGATCAGTCTCTCGATGCCAACGACCACCCGCGTCCTACGTCCGCGTTCAGAAGCCCCGCCTACCCCGTCCGCCGGGGACAGCCGGAACGCCTGCCCGAGCCGTTTCCTACCCTGTATCAAGTAGTGGTCCGAAATGGCTAGGTAGGTAGGTACCTACTTATCTGTCCCGGGCGAAGCAACGGTGTGGGAGTCTTGGTAGGGCAGGCGCCCCAGTTTGAAGAGCAGCTTCTGAAAAGTGCTTTCACTAGGCTCATGCGCGAATTGTGCACCGCAGTTGTATAATATCAGCCTAAGCAGTTCGCGCTTTATTACGCATCATATCGGAAAGCACTGCATTTCAACTATAGACTTCAGCGTCGCCGGAGTTTACGTGCTCCATTAGACAATCGGCTTCCCATCTGTCACCAGCAAGGAGTGAAGACCAAAGAGATAATGAGTAAGATGGACACCTCAAGTCCAACTTTTCCTTTTCGATTTTTATTTTTTCTTTTTTTTTCTGGTTTGGTTCTTGATATCCTTTTTTTCCACACTCGCTCACTTCGCAGCATTGAAACCCTCCCTACAGGCTAGCTGAAGGGTATCCAAACATTTTCGTTGTTTTCCAGCAACAGAGGTTAGATGATGAAGAAAGGCCGAGGCAAGGAAGACAGCTTACAGAAGAGACACCCACAACACCCTCGACACAAAAAGGTGAAAGGAAAGAAGAGAAAGACCTCACACTCCTCCCCTTTGGCCCATCTACCACACGGGCTGTAATATATAGCACTGGCCCGCCCCATTCATCAGCCCTCACCACCTCACATCCCATCCCATTCCTTGCCTTCAGCCTGCCCCGCCCGAGTTCCAACCACCCTCCTCTTTCCTCCTCTCATCAAATCAAGCGGCCGGTTCACAAATCTGTTGCGTACAGAACCCACCGGGCGGCACGCAGATGCCGCAGCTGGCGTTACAGCACGACGTGCCGGCCGGGCAGACGGCGTCCCCGCACTTCTGCGTGGTAGGCAGACAAAACTGCTTCGTGCAGCCCTTGCCGGGCTTCGTGCAGATGCCGCAGCTGGCGTTGCAGCACTCCTCGCCGACGGCGCAGGTGTTGCTGCCGCAAGGGGTCGGCGTCGGGGTTGGGGTTAGGGTTGGTACGGCAATTGCAGCAGTGGTCGAAGATTCTTCGTCGCGCTCCTTGAGGATGCAGGCCACCCCCGGACGCGTGCAGATCGACAGGAGCGGGTTGCAGCAGGTGGTGCCGTTGGTGCAGATGACGTCGCCGCATTTGGAGGCCTTGGGGACGCAGATCGCCGTGATGCCGTCGGGGGAGACGCAGACGGTGCCGATGCGGCAGAGGACAACGGCGCAGGGGTCAGTGGCGGCGGCGTCCGCGTCGTCAGCGCGTGGGAGGATGTTGTGAGGGCTTGCGAGGGAGGTGGCTGCGAGGAGGCTGGTGAGCCAGAAGACCATCATGGTTGCTTTTGCCATTGTTGTTGTTGTGTGGCTTTTCTTGATTTGTTCGGGTGAGAGTGAAGACGTGAGGGAGGCGTGACGCGACGTGACTTGGTAGAACGGCGTGAGGGACTGTTTTAGAGTGCGTGCAGGTGGTTCCGGGTTCTAGATCCGTCTATGCAGTTTACACGAACCGGGGAAAAGAGAAACTTTAGCAGCAATATCGAGGAAGGATATTAGTCGCCATATTTATAACCCGTGCTCTTCTCCCGTCTCATGTCTGTCTCCCGATGAATTTCCCGTGCCCTCCATGCCCACCTTGGACGTGTAAACGTATTTCTCGCTTTGGACACCTCATTAAACCTGCCGTTACAGCTATCATCCTTAGCCCCAACGCCAAGCCCTACTGTCTGTCCGGCGCAACTTCTACTTAATACGTCCCTTGGGTTCCCTTCGGATGGGTTACACATTTTGCTTGCTGATGTTGTCATTCGCTGTCGTTCGAGTAAAATTCGGGTGTTGAAGAAGCTGACTTGGAGAAAGCATAGGATGCCGCTTTCAGGGGTTTGAGTGAGCCTTCCGTTCCGGCATCGCTTTGCGCTCGAATAATTATTTTTCTCTTTCACTTCCATTCGTAAGCTTATTCGGCCACCATTCCCCACCACGGGATCATCATTTCCACCGAGCTGATGGAATTTTTTTTGGATACTTCTTCTTTCTTGAGAGGTGTGCGCGCCTCTGCTGGTGTTCTGATGACGGTTTGTGCAACCGTCGGCTGGACGGGAAAATGTCCAGGTGAGTGCAACCCAAGAGCGGGGAAATAACGAAGAGAAAAAGAATCATGGCTGAAAAGGGACACTACTTCAAGTCGACTTACCTCCGACGTTCGGTGGGAGGCACGGAGCAAAAATGGAATTAGAGGGAGTATAGGTCAGCTTGTCATCTCGGCGCACCGTGGCAACAGTCGGGGATTGGTGGTGTCAGTTTGGAGAATACGAAGTCCGTGTTCAAAGGAGAAAGAAGGATTGGGTCGGATCCCATCTCCGGGGAACGGTCACTTGGGCGTTACCGTGGTTCCGGGAGGCCAAAGTATAGACCCCTTGTATGCAGGCGCAAATTGCAAATGCATTGCGAAGACAACGGTTAGGTACATTGTCGGAAAGGGCTACTACATGCGAGTGACCGTCAGATCAGATATACCAGAAAACGCACCAAGGTGTAAGGGGAGGAAGGGGGAGCTAACCAGAAGCTTTCAGAGGGGAAATGAGGCGAGATGGTTTCTTGAACATAACTGGTTGGATTAGGTGGTTTATACGGCGCTCAACACTAGAAAGGGATAGGAGTTGCACCGAGGAGTTAGAAGAAGATGCACTTCTCAATGGCTGCTAACTATGTTTTGCCTGTCAAGTCCTACGTCCGGGCTGGTAAGTTCTGCCCTAATCTAGGCGCGTTCCGAGTTGGCATGTAACGCTTGTGGAATACGCACCCTTCGTCTCTGGAGGATGAGTCTCAATACTGCTTTCAAAAGCCTATTCCTCTTCATCCAGATGCCATGGCCAATGGTTCGACCTTGGCCCAAGAATGGCTCTGCGTCATTCTTAGACGCAGCGGGAGAGCCGACACGATCACGGCTGGGATATCGTAATGTAAAGCACCGAATATAGGTCGCCGGGCGACGTCAACCACAATCTGGGCGGCGAGTTCTCGGGCCAGATGAAAGGAAGCGAGGCAGATGAGATAGGGGCATGTTTGCTTCAGGATATTCCGGCTGCAGGTCGAGGGCTTTCAGATAGGTAGGTATGTAGGGACCTTTCCAGCCCACGCGAGAGAGTTTCGAAGCCTCTGCTCGGTGTCTCCGAGTGCTTACTCTGGATGAGTCAATGGTGATTTGAAGGTGCCTTTCCCTGTCCCTGGAGGTCTCTCTCTTATTGTCACTGTGCATGTTGAGCATGCTGCACCAACCACATCAACCTTACGCCAGGTCTCCGCAAGAAACTTTGCGTATACCGCTTTTTTTTTGGTTGCTGGACTTGTCTTCTACATGTTTTCTCCTACATCGACATAACAGAGGAGGAGTGGAGTTAACAGTAATCCCCTTCATACAAACAGGGCTGGAAAGGATGTGGAAGAAAGTCGAGAAGTCGGCTGTCAAGATAAATTACGTCGGAAACACTTAGCTGGTGCTTTTCTACTAAACACCGCTCCGTAGAACAGCAAGCGGCTCCTTGTTGACAACATCGGCGGTCGAGGAGTGGATGATGAAGTTCTGCCTTCCTGAGGACCCATTCCACAGAGCTTTGGCCAAACAAGCTTTCAAAACTGGCGCGGCAGGGATGCAGCATACCGCTTCGGTGGGTTCAGCGGGGACCACCCCACTAAACGGCCAGAATCAAAGGGCAGCCCCGCCCTGTAAACCGGGCGAGCATGTTCAGCCGCAATCGACTAGAGTCGAGATGGAAAATCCCCTCAGCTGTTTTTCCACTGAAGGCTCTGGGCACGACTTGCAGCAAAGAAAAGCATACGAAGCGCATCGGAATACAGCGGGAGGACGCTTTCGGTGCACGAGGGGGTACTGTACCCC
>PYST01000376.1:0-35544 GCA_003049485.1 Ophioceras dolichostomum | reverse complement strand
TAGATAGAATTGTAGAGGCCGATGGTAAAATGACAGCGTATTGAAGCTCCTTTTTTTATGCGGGGACATTAATTTTTTGGGGGCTGAGACAGGTTGTCGTATAGCAATTCTCGAAAGAGCTAGGTCATGTGATTATGTAGTCACGTGCGTGCACCACTGCATCCTGTCCGGACGGCGGGACCAGCCGAAGAAGCTGGCCGGGATTTCCTGAACCGGCTGCCGGTTTGTTCCATATCAAAATATTCCGCACATACTGCCAATGCCTCACGTACAGAGGTACCTGCGACTGCAACCACCAACCTGCTCGAGCCGCACCCTTGCAAGATTAGTTTCTTTTTTTTCGCCTCGTAATTTGACCTTCTGGGCGTCTTTCCTCTCGGTAGTACATAACGTCAAGCCTATCCAACCACCCGGTCACAGTTTGATCACACGGACGTGATAGCTTCATACTCTCACAATGGGAGCCGGATCGTCCAAGGCGGCCCCCCATGTTTGGAATGGGTGCGTATCTCCTAATTTCCGTCATCGGAGCCAACAGCTAACGAGCAACGTTTATCGTACAGGACGCATCCAACAAGCGTGTCCCATGACATCGTGGAATCCCTCCAGTCGAGCCCCGAGGTAATCGAACCCGGTCACGTCCGATTCGCGGTAAACCACCGGCCTCTAGTAGATGACGACTGACTCCCCATGGGTTGATACAGACAGATGCATCGCGATCACAGACTCTAGAGCTGCAAATCCAGGCGCGTGTCGCCGAAGAGCTCAGGAAACTGCAGGCCGAAGAGGCGGCCGCATTGAGAGAGGCTCAGGCAAAGATCTCAGAGCTGCCAGCAGAGGCTGGCGAGCGCGAGAGTCCAAAGCGATTCGCCGTCTCGAAGGAGGTAGCGGCCCTCCGGTCGAGGCTAGATGAAGAAAGGAAAAAGGTTCGGGGTCTTCCAGACACAGTTGAGACTGCAAGGACCGACGTGGTGCGGTGCCTCCGAGAAAACGATCGTCGACCGTTGGACTGCTGGCAAGAAGTTGCTAGATTCAAGGAAGAGGTGCGGAAGCTGGAGAAAGGCTGGGTTGACAAGGTGGTGTCGTGAATATTTTGGGCTGACGGGAGAAGCCTCGCCCGGCACCCGAGCTTTGATGAGTTGAGGTCTCGGCAGCTACGAAGAATTCCAACTATATCTACTTACTTTTCTATACCCGCCTACCTCCCTGCCTCGAGGTATGTACCTAGGTACCTTAAGCACCTACCTTGCTCCGGTGCTGCTGGGCAGGTTCCTGTAGAGATCCGAATCATGTGGCTGGTGGATCGTCACGCCCAATGGCGGAGGCATCCGCGAAGTACAATAACTTCTTCTAGCCTCTCCAAGATTGATAGAGTGCCTATGACAGAGCTTATCGCTTTGAGTCGACGTCCCGCAACAGCTCGAAGGACACAAGCCCTTCCAGTTCATCAGGCACTTGGCTCTCCCTTAACACGCTGCCTCGCTGTCTCTCCGCGGCCAGTTCCATCCGTTTTCGCAAGCCCTCCTCCTTCTTCCGTTGCGACCTTACCGAGGCATCCTCTCGCCGAACAAGACTGAACCCCGGGCCTGGCCCGTGGCAGGCGTCCCGCAGAGCTAGTCGAAATCTCTCGGTCCTCTTGCGATTCTGCGCGAAACGCTCATTAGCGAGGCGGACGAGCATTTCCAGGTACTGCGGGGAAACACAGCACACGATATGTCCACCAGTCTGGGTACCGATGATCGACTCAAACCCAAGACCCATGGAGCGCACGGCCACAATTGGAGTGGCCTGGCCAGCGACCCGCTGCGTCGCAATGTTTACGGCGCCGGACTCCCGAAACCCAGCCTGAAGGGCGCACCGAAGGATCAATTGAGCATGCTCAGGAGAGGCTGTGAGAATGTGGAGGATCTAGAGGTTCGCCACATTATTATCATGATCCAACATCGTGCGTGAGGGAGCATGCACAGATAGGCACCTAGGTGGTAGATACCTACCTACCTAGGTACCTAGCTAAGACATTCGGGGAGAAGATGGAGGGAGGGAGCTTGGGGCGAAGACAGAAGGAAAGCTAGAGAAGTCGCTTGGCATCCGTTCTCTCCTTACCAGGGGCTCGAATTTGAAATGGATAAATCTCGACGACTCGGTACTTGCGCGTACGGTCGAGTCCCAGCCGATATTGGCTGGCTGAGAAGAACCCAGCAATAAAGCTGCCAACGTATGCGGTTGCTCATCGGGAACCTCGAGGGGCTCATGGGATACATAGAGCCAGCAACCGCCATTGCCCTTGCCGCCGGAGGCTGCCGAGGTCGATGTAGGATTTGAACCCGTCGGTTTTGATCCGGGATCTGGCAGTGGCGTAGTGGATGGGTCTGCACCGTCGAGGAAGACACTTACACGCCCTGCGCAGCTGCTCGTGGTGATGAAGCCCTCGGAGGTGTTAATGACATCGATCAAGCTACGAATGCCTTCGTCTACAGAGCCTTTTGGGGAGGCATCTGAATATGCTGCGGCCGGTACCGCGAGTTGTGCGAGGATCTGGGACTTCTTTTCGGAAAATTTGATTGGAAGGGATGATGGAGAGTTCATCATGAGCCAGTATGTAGGCGAGAGCCGTTTTCGCATGGATTTTTTTTTTTTTTAAGGTTTCCCTTTCTTTTTTTCTTTCTCAAGTATGGGTCATGCAGTCATGACGTTGGTTGGGTTCGGTCAACATGTCTCCCGTTGAATGAATTACGAAGCGGGGCTCGCCGATTGGTACCTGTGAGGCGGCCGTGCACTGAACATGAAATCTCCTATAGTCTTGGACTCCTTCATTATCGATCTATTCCGTTCATCTCCAAAACCGCGTACTACATTATAAAGAAATGTATTATTATGCAACAAACCCGGTCCGTGGACATAAGGGAGATCGTTGCTTGCTCGCTGCTTGAATAACATCAGCCTTGGGTACGATTAAAACGCGCCATCAAGGTGAAATAACAGACCACAGTGCGCTTGACTTGTGCGACGTTTCGCTACATCAGGAATATGTCGCGACTTTGCCTGTTGCGTACCAACGTCCACATCCGAGAGAGGCGGGAGGGGCAAAGGGCATAGAGTTGAAGGGCGGGGGGTGGGGAGACAACAACAAAGGGAAAAGGGAACGAGCAAAGAAAGTAGAGACGGTGGAAAAAATGCCGGGCTTATCAAAAGAGGAGAGGCAACATGGGGGGAGAGTGATGGCTGCGGCGCAAACGAAGACGATGGGGAGTGACGATGTGCATCAACGCCAGGGCAAGACTCGGCGCCGCCTCGGTTCATGACGCGGAACCTGGATTTCGGAAGGATGGCTCCTGAAATCCCGCCCTAGGAAGACCAACATCCTGCATCTCCATGCCTTCTCTAGACTCTCCCTTCCTTTTCTGTGAGGCAAGACGCTGGTCCCCAGCAGCAAGCTTGCTCTTGAAGCGGTAATAGGTCGGGGGCCTGGGTCGGCAGAGCACGACGACCCAATTTCGGAGCCAGCTGCCTTGTGTAAAGGCCCGATACCGATCCTTTTTGAGGAACTTGTGAGAGTTGAGGAATTCCCTCGTGGTCTCGCCCCGAGCCATGAGGAATATGTGATACACCATGAGGGCCGCCGGATACAAGAAGGCGAGAAACCCGTAGATGACCATTGCGAAGGGGACCCTGAAACGGCTGACAGCCTCCCCAAAAGACACGTCCTCGCGGTTCATGTAGACAAGAATCTGGGCCAGAGATGCTCCGATAAGATAACAAGAGAGCAGTGTGGCGGACGAGACAAAGGTAAAGAAATATCGGTAGTTGCGACGACCGATGCAGTTGTTGAGCCACACACAGTGATGATCCGCCGTCTCGATGCAGTTGTCGCAAAGTCGGCAGTGGTGTGCGCGGGGCGGTCTCCAAATGTTGCAAGTCTTGCAGTATTTGGTCGGCACTTCCATGGCCGCAGTGGACGCTTCCGCCGACCTGATCAAGGTCCAGTCGGTCGTCGCGGGGCCAAGTCGAAGAGGGTCCTCGTTCTCATCTGGCGGTGGAAATCGATGAAGGCTCCTCGGCAGAATCTGGCGGTCGGGGTGGTTTCCAAGATGGGGTGTCAGCGTCTTTTCCTTTTCTTTTGGTTTTCGGTGTGGTGGTGGGGGGAAGTGAAAGGTCAGGAGGGTGGAACATACCCCTGGGTCAGAGCTAGAGGCATGGAGAAATGAGGATAGGCAAACGTAGAAGAGGTACCCGAACGTGACCGGTATGGCCGGGTGTATGTTGTGCCATATCCACTGGGCCGAGAAGGCAAAGAAGAGGACGCAAGGCACGACGACGCATGCCCCGGTAGCGATGTTCACCGGCTGTGACCTCGTGTTCTGGAGACGCCCTCCCATGCAGAACACGGTATTGCCCTCGAAGTGCTCGAAGTTGCGGCCAACACTGGATAAGACCTCGTCCAGGGCCCCGCCAGCTCCGAGGGGTTTGGTGGGAGCGGCGGGAGCTGAGGGGCTCAGCTGGGGAGACGACGCAACGGAGTCGAGTTTCTCGCCGCCCTGCATATTTCGGTTGGTGTTACCCAGGGCGGAGTCCCCCCCCTTAGCGGGAAGGAGGAAGCTTGAGCGGAAAGAGCGCGGGGACTTCATGGGGGTGGGCACGCCTCCAGTGCCTCCCCCGGTTGACTTGCCTGCGGCCCTGTAGCTCTTGCTGTCCGTCCGGATACTGAGGCCGTTGCTTCTGCCCGCTGTGGTGGCCGGCTTACTCTGCAATGGGCGTACACTTTCGGAGAGGCTACCGGTAGGGTAGTGACCATACGTCGGGCTCGTGTTGGCAGTGATGCGGTCGACAGTTTCGTGCTCCGTCACTTCCGTCCCACGAGATGGCGGCGGCTGCACCTCGCCGTCGTCGCTTGTCTGCTGTAGGATGTGGGTGTCAGGTGAGGAGCTGAGGTGACGGGGGAGGCAGAGCGCGGACCAAATTCGCACCGACT
This sequence comes from Ophioceras dolichostomum, assembly GCA_003049485.1. Taxonomy (NCBI): domain Eukaryota; kingdom Fungi; phylum Ascomycota; class Sordariomycetes; order Magnaporthales; family Ophioceraceae; genus Ophioceras; species Ophioceras dolichostomum. Next base: position 30,575 of record PYST01000376.1, on the reverse strand, counting down.
CGACAGAAACGGACGACTCAAGCGAAAAATATGGGAGAGCGGCTGGCTTTGGAGGCTACGAATCAACATACCTGAGCCAGACGGCTGAGGAGCTGGGGAGATGCGTCGGGCAGGGCTACGCCTTGACTAGAGGCGCCAGCGTTGGCGGGCGCATCACGGCGCGACCCAAGCTCAAGGGTTCCTCCATCGGTAGCGCTGTATCGTCGGCTCACAGTCGACGGCCGGCCGACGCTTCGCTGAGCCTGCAGCTTCTGTGAGCTCATGGGGCGGAAGAAGGCATGCGACGTGAGGGACGGCACGTGGCTCCGGCTGACGCTGCCGGGCCTCCCGCTGGTTGAGCCGCTGATGGTGCTGGCGGCCACACTCGCCCGCTTGCCAGACAAGGCGCGGCGGAGCGGCTGGCTCTGGGTGCGGGACGATGACAGGCCAGTCCGCGCAGTGCCCGGACGCGAGACAACATCCGACGCTAGCTGGCTACGGCGACCAGCGGCAGCGGTGCTTTGCGGCTGCTGTCCCTCCGAATCTGCCCCGTCGTCCGATGCGATATCCGTCATCCGGGACGAAATTATGCTCGGCGGACCCGCCATCTTTGCCCACTGAGTCCCAGCAACGCGGAGGAGCAGGCGCGCGTGTTGGTCGGTTCTCTGTCGTAGCTCTGTGCAGGGCTACTCGCAGGTGCGGTTTGGCCGAAATGATGGTTCATCAAAAAGTGGCAATAAAGCGGTGATTCAACCCAACCCGGAAAACGCAATGCCGCCAGGGGGAGAAAGGAGTGACAATGAACGTAGAATTGTAGGTACAAGCACTTACGCCTACCCGGAAACCTAAAATGAAAATAACGAACGACGCAAGGCATGGAGTAGTAGTCGGTTCATGCTCATCCTCTCCTGAGAGATTGGCTGACAGGGGTTGATGTGGAAGGCCCGGTTTGGCACATGTGGATACCTTATCTAGATAAGCACCTATGTATCGTTCTAACGGGGTAACGCTTCGGGTGCTGGTCGACGAATCGTACGAGCTCTTCCGGCATCATCCAGCTCGTAGCTCAAAACGCCCTCACACCAGTAAATCTTCGACCGAAAAGCACACTCCGAAAACCAACCTCAAGAATCGCCGAATTGCGACACATCACGTCGCCATTGTTCGTGACGTACCGAAACCCAATTTAAAATCCTGTCCTCTGCTGCGAGCGGTCGGTTGCCATGGCGTCCTTCGTTGCCCGAAGAGCCTTTTCGACCTCGGTCCGTCGACTTGCTTCGTCGGAAGCGGCCCTGAAGCAGGAAACCAAGCGCAACCCCGAAATTATGGTCTGTGCATGACGATACCCTCTGCCTGTGCATATTGCTATGCCGAATTGCTCGTTAGATTCGGCTCCGGCCAGGTCGGCAACTGACAATCGCGTTGCTTTACAGATTCTCGGCGGGGTCATGGTTGCTGCGTTGGCTGGCGCTGGCTTCTACTTCGGTATGAACTCTACCACTTTGAAGGTCTTTCTGACCACCGGGGCTGCCCGGGGGCTGCCCGGACTGCCCCGACTACTGGGACTGACGGGCCAAGTTGCTAACAATTGACACCGGCTGGCTGCGCACGACTCGCAGGACGCTCTCCTACCAAGTCGACCTCCGAAACCCCTGTGCCCATTTCTGGAATGCCATGGGAGACGGGCTCAACTGAGGGCAAGTACCGCTACCAGCCGGGTGGGGATGCCAACGCTGCCCCTAAGGATGCCCCCAGTGCGGTCAACGTTGTGGTTGTTCCGAACGTGACTCTTCCTAAGGTATTCCCGCCTCATCACCTAGCGCACCATTCCCCGAGTGTTCTTGTGCGGTCGGCCCAATCCGTGCCCCAGCAGTAATTGAAATTGACACGTCGATTCTTTCCAACAGGAACTTCACGACAAGTACAACAAATGGGGCAAGGATGGTTACTAAAGACTTGAGGTCGCCAGAGCACTGCCGCTGCTGCTGCTGAGCCGGCTGTATTCGAAAGAAGCCCACGCAATCGGTCGGGATACAGATAACTTGGAATAGGTCGGACGCGAGAGACACCATCAGTGACACAGATCAAGCTTGCCTCAGAGGGGGGAATAAAGTGATGTGCCCACCTTCTATAGAGTACCTATTTAACGAGTTTTATAGCTGGCACAACAAACTGTACATGCGTTACACCCTGGTGCCCGCTCTCCCTTCGCCTAGTGGTGTGGCTTGGTGACAACAGCTTACGTGCGGGAAGAACAAATATTACCGCTGGAGCTAACGCGCACTGGCATCTTCGCAGAGTCAGTCATCTGCGCACTTTCACTTGCCGTCGAGATTGAGCTCTACGCAACATGAGTATTTAATTCCCGGCTGGGTCGAGCCGGTTTGTGGCACGCCGTAAGGTCCATGCCGAGCGAGACCGACATGGGGTTCCCAATCCGTCCATCACCGAGGTTGGCCGCGGGCCAATCAATTCCCGGAAGCGGTCTGCGGCTCAACAAACCCAAAGTGGACCACGGAACGGGAACTGAAATCAGATCATCCCGTCAATTTGCTCTGCTGCCCACGACGTCAGGGACAGGCTGCCGGGCTGCCAGGCTGCCAGGCCGTAACCCACCCAGGTACCGATCGACCGATCGACCGATCGAACAAACGAAGTCGGAGCCATGAATGGTTAAGTTGTGACTAAGTATCGTCCAGAAACCTCCTTTCCGCATCCCCCTCCCAAACCATAAAAACATATACCTAAGACTCGTCAATTCCAAGATCCAATCCTTGCTAATGAGCCATTAATATAACGCCATTTAAACCCTCTACTCCCAAAAGGAACACTGCTCTAACAAGACTAGAGGCATGCCTTTATCGACTTTACAGAGCAACGATTTCAACCCAGCAGGTGAGTGACTCGCCGGGGGTCGCCGCCTTCAACCTTGGCTGAGGAGGCGGCACCTCGCTGCTTCTCAAGATGTTTGCCTTCCAAGTCCCGGAGGATAGGCAAGGTACACTGTTGACAGCAGCACAAGTACTACCTTTTTGAACTGTCGATGTCTCGTGCGTTGAGGAGCGGCTGATAGCTCTGCCGCCTCAGACAGCGACAACAGCGCTGCTATTCCCAAGTGGTGTAGCCTCGTCTCCGGTTGGTTGGGTACGGACCGGACTCTCAATGTCCCTGCCAACACCGCTCTCAGTGTGTTTCTCGGGTCGTGGCTCGGCCTGCTGCTCTTTGAGAAACTGGGCGTACCTCGACCTTTTGTTGTGGATTCCGCACTCAGTTTTGGTCTGGCCCTTCCAACGGCCAGCACGTTCGTCCTCCCCCTCGGCCACCGGGCTGGTCGAGTGCCAGTCTCCGACCGATTTGTAGCCCCTGTCCAGCAGCACGTTGTAAGGGACATCGTTCTCCCTTATGTATGCCTGCACCTCCCGGAAAGACCAGGCCACCATCGGGTTGATCTTGACAACTCCCCTCTCGTCGTCAATCTCGATGACGGGGATCCGGTCACGCTCGCCGCCCTGCGACCGCCGGCGGCCAGTCAGCACGGCACAGACATTCAGCTCATTGTATGCCCGCTGCTGCGGCTCGACCTTCGCGATCCAGTCGTACATCTCGACGCTCAAGTCATACAACTTCTCGCCGTAAAGAGTCTCGAACTCGGCCACGGTGCTGGCACCGTCCGGGCGGAAAGTGTGGATCGTGATGTCGGGGTAGCGGGCCTTGACATCCTCGACCAACCTGTACGTCTCCGGGAAGTGGTACAGCGTATCGAGGAAGATCAGGTCCACCGGGCCCGAGCCTGGCGACTCGCGCGCAAGCTTGGACAGCATGTCGAGCGTGACTAGCCCCGTAAGACCGAAGGCGGTCGTCTGGTATAAGTTGGGAAACAGAATGCGGCAGAAGCGCAGAATGTCGATCGGCTGCATCTTCTCTAGCTGTTCGTTCAGGTGCCTTAGGTGCGCCGGCGTGAACGAGACGATGGGCAGCGACGGGGTCGAGGATGTAGCTGAGTAGTACCCGGACTCGACCTCCATCGCCTCATCTACCTTGGAGTCTAGGGCCCGCAAGCGCGGGGAGGACTCCGACGACGACGTCTGCGTGTCAAAGAGAGTGGCGGCCATGACAACGGGTAACGGTGATTTGTTCGGCAACCGGTGGGTCCGCCTCTTTTTTCTCCCTTTTTTTTTTCTTTTGTTTTGGAACTTCGGTTGCACCCTTCGTGTCCGGAAGGAAGATGGTGCCGAGCAGAAGGAGGAAGTACGGCTGGTAGTAGCGAGGTACCAGTAGATGTGTGTTGCGTGCCAAAAAGAAACAGAAGAAAGGAGGCGAGAAGGAGGAGGTGTTACAGCATACAGTGAGTGAGGATGCCTGGGGAGTTTCTGCTGGTGGGGGGAGTGAGGAAATCGGGGAGATATGAACAATCCTCGACGAGCAACAGCGGAAGGAATATAACACAAGAGGGAAGGTGGTAGGAGAGTTGCTCAGTCCGGCTGACTTCTACAGAGATGGCGTATGACTATGGAAGCGGTTATTGCCTACATAACCTATACCAAGGTACCTACCTACCTACCTACCTACCTACCTAGGTAGGTACCTACTTGCCTACACTTTACTTCCTGCCTACCAGGTACCTAGGTACCTATCTCTATGCCTCATAGCTTTTCTTGGGCCGAAGACCACCCACACGTTGTACGCAACTCGCTGCCGTTAGTAATTGCGAGTGTTCCAACTTTGGCCCCCACATGCGAGGTTTCCAATCTGTTCCATTTCAAAGTAGCGCAAAGGCACAATGCGAAGGGCGGCAAGCACGCAATTCGAGCCTAATGGAGCATTCTCTGGCTCGGAATGGCTTCACAATGGGGGCGACCGATCACGACATTGGGCCCAATACTTTCGCGATGGAAATTTAGTTCCCTATTGGCTAGGCAAGAGAGCGGGGCCCCATTATCTTGCCTTGGGTAGGAAACTGTCAGACCCCAGGGACTCAGGTCAGGTCGGGTCCAGGCGGTCAGGGAAGATCGAAATTGACCGAGAGCCAGAGCAGAGGAGTGCGCAGTCCGACATCCAGCACCGAGTGCCGCCTCGCATGTCTGTAACATGTACCGTAGAAGGCTTACCAACGCGACTTAGTTTTCAAAACGTGGTGCATTAACAGTCTATCAAAGCTGCGTTATTTACCAGCTGGCAGAGACATTGGATGATACCAACCAGGTACCCAGATTAGTGGCATAGAGTTCTGAAGTCCTGTCGTTGGCGCAACAACCTTCCTCTGGGCGAGGAATGAAGGCCGCCAGACCTCGTGATCGAAATGTTCGCTTATGTCATCACTGTTCATCCCTGTTGGTTGATCATTCCCAAAGAGTGGACCCATTCCGTTGCATTTTTTTGTCCCCCGCTATGGTGACGTCGAGAATGTGTACGGCGGGACCTACCCACCAAATCGAGCAGTGACGGGACCCGATGACCGGTCCTCCTGGATTCCGCAACACAAGGCTTCCAGCCGACAGTCATAATTTATACTCATTGTCTTTGCCGCCCAACCCTATTATTCAATCCAGACCTAGTATACTATTAAGCTCTTTGGGGCGTAAGAGTGGGGTCGTCTCTCGAATTGGTGAAAGTCGAGTTCGGAACCACATCGCTTCTAGGTATTGGATAGGTCCACTAGTAACCTAGAAAAGGGGGATGGCGGACGACCTTACAGGCGCGGCTGGTGCCTCGAGCGCCTCCGGCGCCCCGAGTATCTCCAGAACTGGCCCTGTTCGGCCACAACTGTCAGCGGGCACGCGCAGCAGCTCTTCGTACCTCAGGGAGCACCAGCAGTACCGGCCGCCGACGGGGCCTAGACCATCGGGGAATCGCGTTGGCAGCGACATGACCTCCGTCACTACCATCGACCTAGCTGCAACCCTGGCGCCTGCGTCCGTGCCCGTCCCCGCAGTGCCTTTGTCCATGCCGCCCTTCAGGGGCGTCCCCTTAGCGGACCACCCGCCTCGCGTAGTCGACAGTGGTCTCAACCACGACCTATCCCATCCCAACTGCGTTCCGATGCCCGGAGCTGCGCCCTCGAACCGCCTCGTGGCCACGCTGTTCTACCGGTCCACGGCTCCGAGGGTGTCCAACGCGGTCCACGCTGCGGTATCTTGTCCCGACCCCTCCCATCATCGACCTGGCCCCTCGGCTGGTGGTGCAGATGTCATCAAAGCCGGGGACGAGTGCGAGCCACCGCGCGATGACATGCCGGCCAACCTGGCGCCCACGGCTGACCTGGCATCGTTCCCGCTGGAGCCGCCCACGGCCGACCCGGAGCCGCTCGACCACCTGTACGGCTCTTACGTGTCGCCTCTCTGCATCGCGTCTTTCCTGCACGTCATGTCGACGCTGCCCACGCACGCGGCGGACGGCGCGGACGAGCCAACGGAACCGACCAGTGCCCACCGATGTCTAGACAGCCGGGGTCATCCGCGCGTGGTGGAGCTGGCGCTGAACCCGGGTCCGTCGCCAACGTATCTTGGACTAGCGGACCTGCGGCGCCACGAGCTGATTTATCGCTTTGAGCGCGAGTGGAATGTCGACGTGGCGCTGCAAGCCGACACGGTGTGGCGCCGGCACCCACGGCTGGTCGTCTTCGACATGGACAGCACGCTCATCACTCAGGAGGTCATCGACCTGCTGGCGGCCACGGTGCGTCAGCCGCCGGACCTGGGCGCACGTGTGGCCGCCATCACGCACCGCGCCATGCTCGGTGAGCTCGAGTTCGACGCCGCGTTTCGCGAGCGCGTCGCCCTTCTGCGCGGCCTGTCGGCATCTCTGTTCGAAGAGCTGCGGTCTGTGCTCAACGTCACCGAGGGCGTGCGCCCGCTGCTGCGAGCCCTCCGACGGTTGGGCGTCCGCACTGCCGTGCTGAGCGGCGGCTTCCAGCCCTTGACTGCGTGGCTGGCCCGTGATCTGGGCATAGATCATGCTCACGCCAACGAGGTCGTCATCGACCCTTCCACCGACAAGCTGACAGGCGAGGTGGCCGGCCACATTGTTGGTCGCGAGCGCAAGCGCGAGCTGCTCGTCGAGATTGCCCGCCGTGAGAACATCGCCCTCGACCAGGTGGTCGCAGTTGGAGACGGCGCCAACGACCTGCTCATGCTGGAGACCGCAGGCCTGGGTGTCGCCTGGAACGCCAAGCCACGTGTGCAGATGGAGGCTGACGCTCGACTGAATGGCCAGAGCATGCTCGACCTGCTATACTTGTTTGGCTTTACTTCGGAAGAGGTGGCCTTGCTCACGGCTCCCTAACCTCCATCAGGACCACCCCCACCGGTCCAGGCTGAACAACCTTTGTAATTCCGCATTCCTCAGCCGACGGACTCTAGAGGAGTAAGCGAACGATGTGCGCGAAGCCGATTGCATACCCTTGTCGTAATCTCCCTGAGAGTTACCTCGCCAGGTACTTACCTGTCCACACACCTATTTTTGTCGCTCTTGGACCATTCGGAGTTGGTTTATCAGGGAGGGCTCTCGGTGTCCTTCGCAGCAAAACACGATAGCAACGTGCGGCCTTACATAAGACTGGGCTCTCAAGCGCCTCAGTTTGTCCGAATGTACAACTCGTGCAATTAATCTGAGTGCAGAGAAACCGGAGCCGAAAACAGCTTAAACGACCTACGCGGAGTTGGTGCACATGAAGCCGAGAGAAAGAAAGGAATGATCGCGCCAACACACACACACAACCACACACACACACACACACACACACACACACACAGAGTGAGAGTGAGAGAGAGAGAGTGAGAGTGAGAGAGAGAGAGTGAGAGTGAGAGAGAGAGAGTGAGAGTGAGAGAGTGAGAGTGAGAGTGAGAGAGAGAGAGAGAGAGAGTGAGAGTGAGAGTGAGAGTGAGAGTGAGAGTGAGAGAGAGAAGGGAGTATACCTAGGAAAATAGATACTCTTGTATATACCTAGACACCTTAATTCCTACCACAACCTACAAGCTATGGCGCGTCTGCTATCACGACATCGTCGAGGTTACCCTTGTCGCTAGTCTGGCCTGTTTCCTCCGTCTCCATGAGCTTTTCAGCCTCACGAGGAGCTTCCTTGGTCGGGATGGTAGCCTCTATAGTTGTGTTGTCCGACAACTGCGGAATCGACTCTGATGTCACTGATAATTGCGGTGCTGCCACTGCCTCGGGCTTGGCTGCCTCGGCGGCTGCAGCAGCCTCCTCTCTGGCCTTCGCAGCACGGCTAAGCTCCTCCTGTCGATCCAGCTCGGCCTCCAGCCCGCACAGGAGGTCTGGCCCGTCATTTTCGTCATCAACAACCCTTGTAGGTGCTAGCGGCGGTGATCGTGGTGGCTCTGGAGTTGGCTCCTGTAAGCCGGGTTCCGATGGTGGTCCTGACGTCGCGACGGCCGACCCCGCGTAGGGCTGGCTGTCGGTGGCCTCGTCCTCGATGGCTCGTCCATGTCCTCTGGCTCCTCCGGCTTCTCCTGCCATGGATGAATTGCTGTCGCTGTTGCCGATTGCGGCCTCCGCAGGCTGTCCATCCGCAGGCTGTCCATGGCGCGTCACGTCGAACGCAGCGGTGGAGGTACCGCTATCCACTGCAACATTCTTGACCAAGTCAGACACAGTGTCCAACGTGTCCAACATCTCCCTCATCGGCTCATCGACCGCGCCACCTGGCGCATCCTCAGAATGGACCTCGCCGATGGGCAATGCCTCCAAAGGGCCATGCTCATGCTCGTCTGTAGGCAAGATGGGGTGTGCTGTCGGAGGACTAGCGATCGTATGTGCTACCGAGGGGGCAGCGGCAGATGCGCCTGTGATATCCGCGAGGCCGCTGTTCGCCTGGTCCTTCGGCCCAGTCTCGAGAGGACGAGCGGGCGATGTGCCACCTTGGCTGGATGCTAGATTCGAGCCGTCTTGTGAGCTATCGTCCTGTCGAGGGAGTGCAGAAGGTGCGTCAGGATGAGCGGGCTGAGAACCCATGGGTGGCGTTGGCACTCTGCTGGAAGCCTCAGCCTCGTGACTTGAAAGAGACGCATGAGGCCCCAGCTCTGGTGACCTTGTGGGCGCACGAGCCGCATCCGCTTGGGGTTCGGTGACGGTGGGAGCATTGGCGCTGTCACCCTCCACCGCCTCAGCGCTCTGTTCGGATGGTTCGGTAGACGATACACCCTCATTCTTTCCATGTTCCAACGAATTCTCGCCACTGGCGTCTTCTCTCGCGTTGTCACGCTCACTATCTCCCATTTGTCGCATATTGTCTTGCCCGTTCTCGTCCTGGGTGCCGTCCTGGTTGCCGTCCTGGTTGCCGTCCTGGCTGCAGTCCATCTGCATGCCGTTCAGCTGCATGCCGTCCAGCTGCATACCATCCAGCTGCATACCGTCCAGTTGCATGGCATCACCGTGCTCGCTGTTGTGCTCCTCCATTCTGACATCCGCAGATATGCCTTCGCCGGAAATAACCGATGGCTCCGCTGCGTCTGTCACGGCCAATTTGGAATCGACATCATCCGCCGAGGCCATGACTGCTTGCTGGACGCGTGGGTTTGCCGCTGGCGGCGGGGACAGTGGGGGGAGGCCCGGGAGGCTATTCGCCGCGGGAGACAAGGCTGGTGATGGATCGGTTGGTGAGGGAAGCACCACGTTCTTCAGAGGACTGCCCTCGACGCGGGGGGACGCGAGATGGGACGGAGCATGCGGTGCCGCTATTTTGAGGTGCTGACCGGTCGCCACAGATCGCCGCGCCGCCGCCTCAAGCTCTGGTAGCAGCGAGGGAGGAGATTTCGTCTGCGTCTGGGCCTCCATCTGGGATTCAACCAGGGTAACCGCGCCTTCCAGAGTGCCATTCTGCAGGCCTGCCTCGTCTTTATCCGTCGCCATCCCACCTACGCCCTCGTGCAGCACCTCGGCAGCGTCTTCCATATCCACGTCATCGTCGCGACCATCACCGTCACCATCACCCTCGCCTTCACCTTCGCCATCACCCTCCCCCTCACCCTCACCCTCGCCTTCGCCTTCTCCCTCAATCTCGTCCCCGTCCTCGTCATCGGATGGCGGGATGGAGTGGTCAACGGTATCACCATCGTGCAAACTAGATTCTCCGGTGTCACCGGTGTGGAGTGCGGCCTGCCGGGGAGAGGGAAAAGTGGAAAAATTCATGTGTTAGCGTGTGCACTCGCAAAGCCGATGGTTACACCGATCAACTATTGGCAAACGACGACAGGACTCAAGAGACCCATTCAAACAGTCATAGCCAGCAATGGTGCAGCGGGTGTTGGGAAAGGGAGTGAGGGAAGAAAGGACACTAACCTGGATATTCGACTCGCCCGTCGCGGCGAGAGGGGCTCCCAGGGCTGCATCGGAAACGGCCGAGTCCGGCGCAGCGCCCGCCGGTGGTGGCGGACGCGTGCTACCGAGCGGCGGCAGTTTTCCCTTCTTTCGGCCACGGCCAGGTCCACGGCCAGGTCCCTTCAGCTTGCGACGGAATGGCGGGGGCTTGCGCCTTGCCGGGGTGGCGGCTTGACTGGCTGTGGAGTCTGTTGTAGAGGGCAGTGGCACTACGCTCGTAGAGATGATCTCGCCATCGATGACTTGACCGTCGGTGAGGGTGATTGTCTGTTCGTACGGGTTTCCGGCTGCGTCAAGGCGGCGTACGGTGGCTCGGGTCATCAGCGGGCCGGTAGACTGCAGCACCTCGGCTTTCGACTTGAGCGTGACCGTGCCCTTGCGCCGCTTCGCCAGATGCGAGACGGTCGGCCCCTCCGAAGCGCGCGGCACTTGCTTCCAGGATCGGACAACGTAGCCCTTGGTGCTCGAGTCCTCTTTCTTGTCGCCCTTGTCCAAGTTGGGGTCCGGGTCGATGTCATCGTCGTCCGCAGGCGCTAGCCGCTTGTACAGGCGTCCGGACCGCGCGGCCCGCAGCAGCTCCTGGCTGTGAGGAGGCAGCAGCTGCCAGTCCTTGGGCATCCCCTGGGGCAGTTCGATCGCCCAGACATCGTTCTGGTGGCTGGCTTCAACTGTGGGAGCCGGCGCCATTTTCATCCATTCCTGGCGCCATTGACGCACTGGAAGTCCTGTGGCCGGCCAGGCGCGTCGCGGAAAGGCGAAGAGGCGTCAGTCAGCCGATCGGCGATCGGCTTCATACAGATAGGGTGATCAGGCGGGTGCCTGGATAGGGTAAGGTGATAGACTCTGGGAAGGAGAACAGGCTGCCTGCCTCACCTTCAAAGTCATCGTGCTCGGGATAGACTCCTCGATTCCCACGACGGGTCTGAGTCGCAGTTCGGTACTACTCCCATCAATGCCATGAACGACATCCGTCTTTGGTCAGCTTTGCGACACGCGAAGGAAAGCAGAGGAAAGAGATTGAGGGACTGACTCCGGGTGCCATGACCGGCCAAATGAACGACGACTTCTGGTGCTGTTAATCACCTAATCACCGTGTCTCGATGAATGTCGTCTACAAGGAGTTGGGGATTGACAGTTTGCGACGGACGCGCGACAATGCGAGGTTGATGCTTCCAGGTTACGCAAATGCATTTTGCTGACTGATTCCCCCCCGATTAAGAGTGATCCGATAATGCAAATCCCGGATATATGCATACGACCCTCTTTCACCGAGAATAGAAAACCGCCGCTGAGCAACTCCCATTCCGACTTTCGGATAAATTTACAATAAATTCGTCCCAGATACGAAAGTATGCTGCCTACTTCCCTATTATTGACTGCTCAGGCAGACTAAGAACATGCGGTCTACAAAGTTGCACCAGATTCGGCGTCAATGGGCAAGGGAATGACCTCGAAGGGCATTTGCTGGTGTGAACCAAGTTCCTGCCCAGTAGGATAGACATTCTAGTCACCTAGCGCAGTATATTTCACAGTAGAATCGTAGACCAGCGGGCGATGAGAGCAACCAGCTAGTAGGAGGGCAGTTGAAAACACAGGAGCGGCTCGCATCACGGCTCACATGGCACGCGGAATGCGACGGCTAGTAGGTAGGTAGGTACAGGTCGGCAGGTAGGTACAGACATCTATCACGCGGATAGGGTACATGTCGCAGACGTAGGTGATATGTCCGTGCCACCCTCGGGTGCCGATACACCGCCTCTGACATTTAACAACGGGAGAAATAGTGTCTGCAAGACGCCCGATCGTGTGCTTTCCACCTCAGCGACGGCCGCGGAGTCTTGCGAGAAGGTGTGCGGGGCTCGTATAATTTGATCGTCTGCTCCGCGGCGCTAGGAAGTCCATGAGCTTCTGTCGTTTCTCAGATTAGTCCAGGCTTCACTCTCAAACGAGTCAACGGCAGAGTCAGCATTGAACATTAAGAAGAGGGCAGATGTGCGTGTACCCAAATCAAGAAACTTACCCAGTCTCCCTTTGTCGCACTGTTTCGCTTTCAGTCCTTGCGTCCTTCCTCTGTACAAGAAATAGCATCGTTTAGAATACCGGCGCTGCTGTTGGCTGGTTCGTCGTGGTCACGAAGCTGGGTGCTGGGTTTGGGCAGGGGGGAACGAACGGAGCTGTCTCCCTCCACTACCAATCTGTCCACCTGGTAAAACTGGCCAAGCATAGTTTGACGCTGTGCGTGGGATGTCAGCGGCGTCTCTTCTTTATCCTATTCTTTGTTGGCGCATGTCCGGCCGCACCTTCATGACTTGGAGCTCACGGAAGCCTTTCTGGAGCAGTTCCTGGATACGACGGGCGTCGTGGATGTCTTTGCTCTCTCTGAAAGCGTCTCGGGTCCGACGCTTGGCGTACTCTCGAAAATTGTAGGCCGAGAATTGACTACCTTGCCGCAAAAGCTGCCGGTACTGTTGGACGACGTGGATGAAATTAGACATTGGCCATAGTCATCACAGCCCTCGCGACATAGGTCGAAGAGTGCTGCGCATGGGTTCGTAGAGGGAGCTTAACTCACCAAGGACCGTGCCTGGCACGCCGAGTCGCCCTTCAATGTCGAGAGAGCAGACATGGTTTATGTATAGAAAGCAGATGAAGTGTATGAAGCATTCTGCTAAGGCCACACACCATGCTGCTGCTTAAGTACATTCATCGCAAAGTGGAAGCCGAGCGCCCCGGCGATGGTCGGAGAGTTAGGCGGTCTATAGCGGCAAAATTGCGAACCGAACCAACTGCAACCTACATGTTACCGCCTTGCCACATATACTCCCTTTTTATTCGACAGCTTTGGGTATCGTAGGTAGGTAGGTAGGTAGGTATTTAATGTAGGTACCTTAGGTCGGTGTAGGTAGGTACCTAGGTATTTTAAAGTAACGAGTTTGGTTGGTACATTTTGTTTGGTAATTTGCTGTTTCCATTTTGTGGTATGCACTCTGTGTCCCTGTGCCAAGATAAGGACCGAGGTAGATCATGCTCTTTCACACCTTGCCAGCCGCCTTCACAATAGAGGCTGGACTACAACTGAATTTTTCCGCGCAAACTCTTCTAGCACGTGCTCCAAAGTTTCGACATGATCATGTATGTTTTTCGCCCGGTACTTAGTCCCGGCACTGCCATCATAGACCAGGTGCTCCGCATCATCAACAGCAATGTGGAGTCGCCGTCTCTCAAGCAGGTGCACACACTCGCGATGCCTCTGGAAGTCAACTGCCGCGCACACCGCAGAGCAGTAAGACGTGGCCACACCCAGCGAGAGGAGGCACTCGCTGCAAAGAACAACGGCGGGGCCGCCATGGTCCGCACCCTCGCCGTAGCTGGCGTCCTGGACATCGATGCATGCGTCGCCGGCGGAGCAGGTGTGTACGGTATTCAAGTGGGCCTCCTAGATGCCAAAACTTTGTCAGATCTGGCGATGATTCAGGTCCTCCGCGTTTCCGTCACCAGAGTTTTTGCTGCGGTCTCATGTTAGGCGAAGTGAGGGTAAAGGGGATGGACGCCACCCAGCCGGTTAAGGATGCATGGTATGGGGCCGTCCAGTTCGCGCACTTACGAATTCGTCGGCAGAGCAAGCGTTGGAGCAGTAAACTATTGGATGGTTCGTCTGGCCATCCAGGCCGGCGAAGACTTGGCAAAGGGCACAGGACAAGAACGCCTTGTGGTCGGGGACAGCGGAGCAATTGGCGCAGGCGCGGAGGTCGTACAGCGTGCCAGGAGTTTGGGGCTTGTCCTTTTCGGCCGCGGCCCGCCGGTTCCTCGTCCTCCTCGTCTTGAGATGTGCCGCTCTGGCCCGACGGATTTCGTCAAGCCTCCGTTGATGCTTCTCCTTCAAATCACCTAGCGCCCTACACGAAGCAGACCTATCCAGCACGCTGGCCATCACAGAGTCAAGCGGTGTTCCCGACTTGAAGGCCTGCAGACCCACGTCGTTGCCATCTGCTACTCGATGGCGATTCGGCGCCGGAAAGAACATTTCCTGCGTGGCCTGAACGAGCAGAGCATCGGATGCGCTCGGGTCAGTCGCGCTCGGGTCGGTCAACCGCGCAAGCCGCGCATCTAGCTTGCGACCTTCGTTGTTGCTGCCCAGGGCCGTGGCGATGTCGTCAAGCAGGTTGGCAAGTAGGCTGCCAGGACCGAAGGTCTGATCCTCGAGCTGCGGGATCAATTGGGCCTGGCCAGTAGTAGTCTTGAGTAGTGCGCGGGCGGTCTGGCAGCCCCCCACCGCCTGCCGTATCCACGACTCTCTCGCTCTTTTGAGGTATTGTTCGACGGTGCCGATTTCATTTGGTCGGTGGCTAACTTCCAAAAAGAGACCTTGAAGTTCTCCGAGAAATCCAGAGGAACCTGTGAGCCACTCCTGGTCCAAGGAGTCCGTGTACCGGCGGTTCATCCGGTCAACCACGCGCGTTAGGCATTCAGAGCAGCCCGCGACATGCTTCTTCCCGTGGGCTTTGACGCAAGATTGCCTGATGTCACGAACATCGTCAGCGCAGGCGAGTCGCTGGCGCCTAGCCGCTGCCAAAGCTGTCCATGTTTCCGTCATTTCTGTTGCAAGTAGGCGAGAGCTGTATGTTAGCGATGAGGTCAGGATTCGGAAGCGAACATCACGTTGACATGAACAGACGCAAGCGGCCGCGCACGCAATTGGACTTTGTAGGGGGTGGGGCCGGAACCTTGGCCCGTGCCAGTTGCCTTTAGGTGCCAAGGGTCTCTGGCGCCATATTTTCCCAGGATTTTTCGTCAATCAATCGCAATTCATCGCCGAAAGCGCTCCCACCAAGTGGTTCTTATTGTCATGGTATGATCTATCTCACATAGCTCCTGAAACTTTAATAACCCAGGCAAGCTAACTGACCCCAAATTTCAGGCCGACAAGCTTCGATCGCAGCAGGAACTGGAGCGACTCCAGGCGAAGTATATTGGGACTGGTCACCCCGATACCACAAGCTGGGAATGGAGGACGAACATTCTTCGTGACACGTACTCCAGCATCGCCGGCCATCCGCCTCAGGTGGCCTATATATCCCTAGCACAGAACGAACCGGGAGCGAAAGTCAAAGCCGAGATGATACGGGTAAGTCTGCCAGTCTTTCCCAGCAGCCGATCCTTGCACTGGGGCGACACGCCTTGTGACGTTACAGCGGTTGAATTATTCGTATATCTAGAAAATGCTGCAGCCTTGCGGACCCCCGCCACCGCGTGAAGGGGAAGAACACATGGACCGTCAACAAGGCCCGTCGTGAAGAACTTCGAGTACGCGGTGCTCTCGTGCCTATGCCCTCGGTCCCGCCTCTGGGGTTCTGCTCGGACAGTCTCATCCTAGCTTACACGATGGCCCCATTATTCTTGTCCTTCTCTCGCGGCAGATAGCGCCAAGGGGCTTCAAGGTCAGGGTCGGCGACACCGGCAGGAGAGAGTAGAGCGAGCAGTTGGCTGCATCATGGCGCGACGTTCAAGTTCCAGCTCTCTATGTAACATCAAGCGGGTGTGGTGTCTATCCCTCCCAAGAGACAAAGCATTGCCACCACCCCAAACCGCTTTGCCTCGACAGCTTATAGCTTCGAGGGCCATGTGGTGGATATTGGCGGATGAGATGTTGACAAAGCAAGTCTTGAACTGGTCTTGCTAGTCGTTGGCGGGCTCCCCGTCCACTTCTTCCTCTCTGCTTTTGTCGTTGCCTTCTGGGCCCGCACCTGGAGCTCTGCCTGTGCCGCTGCGAAGAGGCTTTCGCCCTTCGACCCGAAGGCTCACGCCTAGTCTCCTCTCCAAATCATCATCCGCGGCATCACTGTATACCTCTCTCACAATACTAGCCATGCTCTCGTCAGTGAGCTCTAACCTGCCACGCGGGCCGACATGCCAGGTGATAGAGTCTTCATCACTCTGTGGGTTCTTTTCCACAGACTTGATGATATATCCCTGCCTGATAAGCCTCTGCAGCAGCAGGTCTGTTTTCTCCAGCGGCGTGTTGACCTCTACATTCATGCGCAGCAAGTAACGCTTCAACTTCTGGTCGCTGAGCTCACCTCGGTTGAGCGCGATGGCGGTGATGATGAGAGAGTAGAGGGCAACGTACGTTGCCTCGGACTCTGCTCCCCGGGCGCCAGATGGTGCGATAACAGACGCCGATCTCAAGACGTCAGGTATAGTGGTGACCAAGACGTATGCGCTAGAGTTCGTCGGGCCCTTGCTTTGCGATTTGCTTTGCGATTTCGCGGCTGGTAGTGATCAAATATAGTATTCCGAAATGTCAGCCCGCTTTCTCAGCCGCCCATCCCAGCGCTCGGGGATCGAGTAGAGGAGTGGGGGGCAGGCTACTCACACCGCCTATGCTCCTCCACGGACATGGTCGATTTGTCTCGGACTGGCAGCTCGACCAACTCCATGCCGAAGACGACCCTCAGCTGCGTTTGGGCGCAATCGAAGACTTTCCTAAATAGTCTTGAGTGCGATCCAAGCACTGCATGCAGAAAATGCATCGTCCAGTCAGTCCAACCATCTCAACGAGTCAATAGAGCTAACCCTCCGAACGCCCCGTCAAGAAAAATTCTCGGCTCTCCAGTAGTGACCGACCTTTCTCTCGAATGCCATCCCTCCGAATCGGTGTTCGCGAGTACTCGCAGGCAAGAGCGTACCTGACGAGATTTTTCGCCAGCTGGGTTTCGGTTAACTCGTCCCGCTCCTCATCGCCATCCATGTCCTCATGCTCGACGGCAGCGTCGCTCTCCTCGCTGGCGATCCGCCGCTGACGCTGCCGAGGCCGTTCCTGATCATACGCCTCCTCATCAGGCTTTCCTAGATGTGTCAGGTGTCAAGTATAGACTAAGTCACAAGTTTATTGGCGGGTGGGAGAAGCTAACCTGCCGAGGACGCCGTTGTACTGTAGACATCCTGAAAAATCACGATCAGAAACCTTGGGTGCCGAGCAGTAGGAACCCCGTAGGCGAGAGCCTTGAGGTGCGTTAAGAGGCTGATTATTAGTGCGGTAAGTTGAGGATGCCAGCGAGCCAGGAAGCCCCGTCTGTGCCCTTCAAGCTGCACAAAAGCCGAAACTAAGAGTAAAAGAATGATCAAAGGAAAAGGGAGAACTCGAAAATGGCAGGGCGGAGGTCGGGTAATTGAAGCGGGCTCATGGTGAAAATCGCAGCACTTAAAGAAGTGGAGGAACCGTGCCGCGACGCGTCCAGGAATTGCAGGGCCTATGGCCAGGCTGTGATGCGGGGGGGACCCACAATCCAGCCGTTCCGTCTCCGCAGGCTCGGGGGACCCATAAAAAAATATTGCTTTGAACAAGCCCGACCAGCTTGTTTCCGAACAGGACCGTCGATAATCCAACTTGGATGTGCAAGCAGGCCTTTCTATGCCTGTATCACTCGATTCTTAATGATAGGGAGTAGGGCAGTAGCCGGCGGTGTCACCTGTCTCAGGTACCGCCTCCAACCATTAAGCCGGGTTGTAGCTACCTCCTCTCTCGGCAACCAGATCGCATGTCAAAGGCTCGCTCCCTGCCGTCCTCGAAGACACAATGGCTCCCTGGCCGGCTCCAGCCACGCCCCTGCATTGCCGCCAGACCCGGAAGCGACCGATCAGGGCAGCACACACATTCGACGTGAAACGGCCGATCAAGCCGTGGACATCATCCCCAGAGATTCTCGGAATGCCGACCTTCGTACCGCCGGATCCTACGTCCGCAAGAACCCCCGACTGCTACTCAAGACAGAGACCCTGGCGGTCAACATCCTCGGGCGGCCAGCAGAGGCCATTGTGGTGACAGAACGAGATTCCAAGCCGTGGAAACCGCCGGCCGTAGCTGAAGCTGCCAACGAACACGTCCCTGCCGAGGCGCTGGATATCATCCGAGACTCCGTGAGACACAACTCGGGCGCCGCCACCATCGAGGAGACACGGGCCAACATCGACGAGCTGTGTCCGGGCCCTGCGGCTATCATACCATCGCGAGAGTTTGACGCCATCGCTGCAGCCCTGGCCTCTAGTTTTACTACGCACCAGCTGGTCAGATATATCAACGACTACCAGTCGTCCACACATGCCGCCTCACAAACGCAAGTGGATATGCCACCCCTGGTTCTCCCCGGCATCGATGCTCAATCAGTCCGGGGTGCCACCGATCAGCTTGGGGTGGGAGACGGCCAAGCCAGCGCCGTCGGCGCCGCAAACCAGCCATGGATCATCGAGCGACTCCCCTGGATTCCAGAGACTCCCGAGGGCAGAAGCCACTCGCACCCCCTACTCGACGGCTACGTTTCCGCGCTGATGCGCCCGAAAGATGTGGTTATTGTGCGTCTGCTGCGCGAGTGCTGGGGCCTCTCAACCCGCGAGATGATGGACGGACAGGGCCATCTCGACATCAGGGTGAGGGACCCGGAGTTCTCTCTGCTGCTAGTCGGCGGCAAGCGCTGGTTGCAGGCTATCTCTCGCGTGCTGCTGAACAAGGTCGGCGGCCGGATGGAGCTGCGGCGCTCAGACGGTCTCGTTCGCATCGTTGCCCCAAAAGCCGCAGCCGAGACCGCCCTAGATCAGATCAATCAAGTGCTACGGGCGACAGTCACCCGGCAGTTCGACTTACGCCTCCTCGCCGGAAACGCCCCCCCCATCGTTGACCAGGCTGCCCTGCAAGAGCTTGGCAGGCTGACGGACTCGCACGTTTGCGTCGATAGAGCCGGCTCCAGCGTCTCGGTCTCCTGGGTTGAAATATCTTCGCTGCCAGGCCGCGACCCCCCAGAGCAATCCCGAGAAGACCCCCACGACATGGTGTTTCGCCTGCTCCTCACAACCCATAAGCGCTGCCAGGCGTCTTCTTCTTTGGTCGTCCTCCCACATCAGCCTGACCAGCACGGTAATGGTCGTCTCACGGGAGAGGGAAGGTTAGTGGTCGATCACCGCTCCGGGTTGCGTAAACTCCCCTGGGCCGACCGCCTGGGGTCATGGGCCAGGTGGGCGAGGCCCTGCTCTCCGGCGTCTGAGTCAAGCGGCGAGTCCAATGGTGGCGCGCTGGCGCGATACCCGGAGTCGGGTCTGCTACACTGGCCTCTTGACCAGTCGCCACTTAACCCACCTCCCCAAACCGAGCCCTTTGCGAGCCCAATCGCAGTCGAAAAGCTGTGGTCCCGAGTGAGCACATCCTCATGCGCCACTTTCGGCCACGTCCTGCATTCGCTGTCTCGTGCAGATGCCATTTCCGGATTGTCAGCGTCTTCATCGACACCGCCATCGACCAGAACTACTCTCGACCCCTCCTCCCCACGAGTTCTCTACCCTATCACCCCGCCTCTCTTCAGCAGCCACCTCATGGACAGCGATCCCCCCAACTACTACGCGAGCACCAGCCTCTTACTCCGGCTGCTTCCATCGCCCCGCAATGCCGCCGGAATGAGCGCGCCAGATCTTGAGCTTCGTCTCCACGCCCCCGAAGGACGCTCTGTCGCGAGCATCATCTCCCTTACGGCCGTACGCAGCTCACACCTGACCGACATTTTACTCCCGGATCAGCCTGTAGACGTGCGGCTTGTGCAGAAGAGAGTTTCAGGACTGTTGGGTGCACACGTAACGCCAAACTCCGGCATGGCACCCCTACTTGAATTTGTCTCCGCCGCCCATCTCTCTGTTGCCGACGGGGTCTTCCACGCTCCGCCCGTTGTGGCCGGCCTCAGTCTCCCAGCCTCCCTACTCCAGGGGCCATTACCCGGCAAGCCGCGACATCCAGTGGAGGATGGGGCGACACCTACTATGGCAAGCGTTGACTATTTGTTCGGAGGCGTCGAGGTGAGGCGACACTTTGCTGTGCCGTCCCAGGGCTGGAGTCTGGTGCACACCAGCATAGAGGCCGGCCAAGCCGGCGGTAGCCGGTCCGAGCTCAGCCTAGTGGCAGAGCCGTGGGATGGCGGCCTGGATGATGTGGCCGACTCACGTCAATCTGCTTCAAGTCACTTCCTCGATACCGTTTTATCCTTAGCCCAGGAGCGCCAGTTCCAGTGGGTTCTATAGTCGTGCATAGCCTAGCAATCTTTTAAGTAATTAATTTTTGGGGGGTTTCAGCCGAGATGGTCTAGTGGACTAGGTAGTCACATTAGAAGGTAATACCGTACCTAAGGTACCTACCTTAACCTATGCAGAAGTATCCTCAATAGATATGTAGGTACCTAGGTAGGTAGGTAGGTACCTAGGTAGGTAGTTGTGATTGCGGATCAAGTGCTCGTTTGCAGCATCCTCACCCCCATACACGGATAGTGCTCGGCGTGCCAACATCGTGGCAGCTGACAGCCGCGCACCATTCGGTTCTAAAAACTTCGCATGCTTTGTACGGAAACTGCCTCCCCCGCAAGGCAGGACTACGGAAGGCCAATAGTCACCAGCACATATACAACAAGATGGAACGGCAGTAAGCAGAAGGCATAGATGGATTGTGTCCTTCCCGCAGAGTAGCAATAGCGAGCTCACCGAGCAAGAAGCCGAGACGATAGGGAAATGAGAACTCTATTTTGGTACTAAAGCACACTCTCGAGAAGTTTTGAATCGCAGAAAACCCAGACCCATGTCCCTCTCAGACGTGCGCCAAACAACAAGTCTTTGAGATCTCTCCGTGCAACAGGACCGTTGGAAAATTCCGGCCGGGCGGGATCGGGCTGGATATGCCCTCAACTGGCGCGACGCGGGTCCGACTTTGCGCTTCGCTTGACCACCCCAACAGCGCGCGAGACACACCGGGTAACTTACTTCTTGGCAGCCTTGGCGGCAGACTTGGTGACCTTGAAAGCGGAAGTGCGCTGTCAGCATACGCGCATGGGGATGGGGAGGCGGAGAAGGACCAGACGCGAGCAATAAACATACCTTTCCGCCAGTGCCGGCGTTCTTCTCAACACCCTTGATAACGCCGACTGCCACGGTCTGGCGCATGTCGCGGACAGCGAACCGACCCAGGGGCGGGTACTCGTGGAAGGTCTCGACGCACATGGGCTTGGACGGGACCATCTTCACGATGGCGGCGTCACCCGACTTGATAAACTTGGGGTTTTGCTCCATCGACTTGCCGGTACGACGATCAAGCTTCTCAAGGATCTCGGAGAACTTGCAGGCGATGTGGGCAGTGTGGCAATCGAGGACGGGAGCGTAGCCAGCACCGACCTGGCCAGGGTGGTTGAGAATGATGACCTGGGCAGTGAACGAGTCGCAACCCATGGGGGGGTCCTGCTTGGAGTCGCCAGCGACGTTGCCACGGCGGATGTCCTTCACCGAGACGTTCTTCACGTTGAAGCCGACGTTGTCACCGGGGACACCCTCGGCGAGCTGCTGGTGGTGCATCTCAACCGACTTGACTTCAGTGGTGACGTTGGACGGGGCGAAAGTGACGACCATGCCGGGCTTGATGACACCAGTCTCGATACGACCCACAGGGACCGTGCCAATACCACCGATCTTGTACACATCCTGGAGGGGCAGACGCAGGGGTTTGTCCGTGGGGCGCGTAGGCGGGGGCACGTGGTCGATGGCGTCCTGGAGGGAAGCGCCGAGGTGCTTCTCGACCTTCTTGCCGTTCTCCATGACGGTCTTGGTCCAGCCCTTGTACCACGGAGCGTTGGGGGAGAAGTTGTCCTCCATCTTGGGGTTCTCCGAGATCATGTGGTCGCCGTTGAAGCCCGAGATGGGGACGAAGGGGACGTTGTCGGTGTTGAAGCCGATCTTCTTGATGAAGTTGCGAGTCTCCTTGACGATCTCGTTGTAGCGGTCCTCCGACCACTTGGCGGTGTCCATCTTGTTGACAGCAACAATGAGCTGCTTGACGCCGAGGGTGAAAGCAAGCAGGGCATGCTCACGAGTCTGGCCATCCTTGGAGATACCAGCCTCGAACTCGCCAGTGCCAGCACCAATGACGAGGATGGCGCAGTCGGCCTGAGAGGTGCCGGTGATCATGTTCTTGATGAAGTCACGGTGGCCGGGGGCGTCTGAGTTGGGAGATGTGTCAGCGCATGGGGTCTAGTCTTGAGTAAACCGAGACCAAACAGGGATTGTTCGCTGCCTGCTGTCGACGAGATAAGACCTACCGATGACGGTGACATTGTACTTCTCCGTCTCGAACTTCCACAGGGCGATATCGATGGTGATACCGCGCTCACGCTCGGCCTTGAGCTTGTCGAGGACCCAGGCATACTTGAACGAGCCCTTGCCCATCTCAGCAGCCTCCTGTAAAGTTGTCAGTGGTCAGGTCGCTCCGGTATATAGAGGGGGAGTATGTCCCGTGATGCAGAATGGTCCGTGCACGAGGGGCAACAAATTTTGGCACTAGCCGTTCAGATTTTTTTTTGGTGGGGCATTCCAGGGCAACCAGAACCCCGCCCCCGCTCTCAGATAACAGCATGGGCACAACAAACGCAGGGAGCAAAAAAAAAAAAAGACGGGATAGAGGAGGGGAGCCACGCCAGTGATACTTCTCAGACGGTTAGGAGTTTGGGTTTCAGGGAAGAGTCCTCACCTTCTCATACTTCTCGATCGTACGGGAGTCGATACCCTTCAGCTTGTAGATAAGGTGGCCGGTCTGCGCGAGGAACACGGTAATGTCAGTCTGTGCCATTCACCTAGTCCGGTTGATTGGTAGATGCTCGGAGAGATCGAGGCAACCTCGAGAGAGGACTCACAGTCGTGGACTTGCCGGAGTCGACGTGTCTTCAGGTTTGTGTCAGTATGTTCGTCCCCAAAACGTCGCCGGCGGAGCATAGAAGGAGATTCCGTTGGAACGAACCCGATGACAACGACCTATTCGTAAGAGCGTCAGCGTTTGTGTCCGGTTGCGTGGACATCGTCTGGATTTGAGCGACTTACGTTGAGATGAGCCTTGTCGGATTTACTGATGGAGGAGGTGTTAGCATCGAGGAAACTGGCGAGAACTTGCAGAGCGCGGGCAGGGCTGGACGAAGAATCGCGTACCCCATTGTGACGGTGGTCCTGGTGATCGAGCGAAGAGACTTTGCTGCGTTGCGCGGGAAGAAGAAAAAAAACAAATCTGCTTATTGGGAGGTGTGTAAGTCTACAATCACTGCAAGAGATGGTTGGAGGGGTTTTGATGGCGGACTCACGGAAATTGGCAGATCAGAATGCTTGATTCAAGGTGTGCCGACGAGGGAGGAAAGGGAAAAAGATGGTTAGAACTTTTGGAGGGGAAATCTTCCTTTTATTTTCAGGCGCTGTGGATGATCTCTGCGCCAGCGGCCGTGCGCTTCACAGCCCCACCTTCCTAAGTTGATTCGCCCATCCTTTCCGCCTTTTTTTTTCGCCCCCACCTCTCTTCCCCCCATCAACACATACATTCACTTCGAAGGAATGGCCAGTCAAGCGTTTATTTTGGGCATCGATTCTCACTTCCAGCCCAACCAGCAGGCTACAGGTTAGCACTAACAGGTGGAAGTTGGTGAAGTGACCGACTGCTAGTGGGTGGCTTTCCTCCCAGCCGTAGCGCCTTCGGCCAACAAACCTTTCCCGAGTGACTCATGGTCTCCCCTCATATCCGGACAAGTAGCAACAGCTCGGACTCCATGACAAATTCGGGCAGTTTCCACCTACCCACCCCAGCCTTGGTTTGTACAGTGGGTGTAAGTCGTCACCAGAAGTCCAGTTCCGCAAGGTATCTGAGGCCAAAACCGTTCCAGCATTCCGGGCGTATCAAGCACGATGAAAACTCTGCCGCGTTGGCGGGGAGGATGAGGTTTGTAGATGCCAGGCTCTTGCTATATTGTGATGGACTTGTCTCTCCCACCACTTTCGACACATGTGAACTCATAGAGGCGAGGCCAGGTTGCCTCACGATGAGAGCTTGTTAGCTCACGGAGAGACCCGGGCTCCCTCACCACCCGGTATGTCCATAAACCAATTCGTGCCATCACCGCCCCCATAGGTGATACGTATGTTCAGCGTAGAAAGAGTCCAGCGAGGCCCCAATCCTTCGAGGCATGACATTACTTCTTAACCTAAGCCAGCGAACAGCAGCCCCCGTACGAACCAAGGCTCGGGGTGGCAATGGATTCCTGCCCCTTGCCCCCAAGAAAAGGCACAAAATTTCTCCAGGGTATCGATCAACTTGCTGCCCGGGGAGCTCGCAAGGCCGTTGAGTCCGCCAGTATCCCTTTCGAGCCAGGCGAAGCTAGCCGGTTGCGAGCTCTCCGCCCCAAGTTACTCGCTTCAACGGGAGGTCCTTTCTTCCCCGGCCCGGCTGTTACACCGACTATGGCCCCCATGTGACCGCTCTACCTCGCCGAGTCTTCAAGTCGCCTTCTTTCTCACCAGGCTCCTCTGTAGCTAACAGCTCCCCGTCCATGTCCCGTTCGTTGTTCGTCGCCCAAATCCTCTCAACGCAGAGCTGAAACGGACCGGGTATCCTGTCTGTGAGACCAATACCAATCGACCTCACCTTCTGCCTTAGCATTTCAGTCTGGGGCTCCACGACAAATCCCTGGTTCGTCCGGACAAAGTCATTCCATTTGATGAGGACAGTCTCCCACGACCCGGGCCTCTTGGAGAACAACCGATGCTGGTGCAGATCCGTAGGCACGATAGACTCGGTTTGCACGTTGACGAAATAGCTCCTGCCGTCGGATTTTATTCGCATTGCCAGGTAGGCATATGAATCGATATCCCACAGGCTGCGGCCGAACAGTGTGGGGGGTCGGTCCAGCGTCCGCCAGCCAGCGTAGCCTGTCCTCTGTATTTCTAGCCGCGCCTCTGGCAGCTGGGTGGAGATGTAACCATGAAATCTGGCATATGTGGCAGGAGCGCCCGCGGATGCCAGCCGGTCCGACCCCGCCTGATGATCCACCCAGTCCAGTTTCGCCCGGGAGAATCCGCCAGCGTCGGCATCGGACATGACCTTGCAGCCCTTGATGGATTGTGGCTCGCGGAACGAGTGAAGCTCATACGGACCTGAGGGACCCTTGATGGCTTCAAGATTGCGCGCTGCATGTGAGGGAGTGTTCAAAGTCAGCGACGGAGGCAAATTAAGTTGAGCCCGGAGGCGGCGTGAGTCGCACCGATTTCTGTCAGTCTCTTTAACTCATCTACGCTTCTGCCCCAAAAGCCTCTCAAGAGGCGGGCGGTCCCGCGCATTGTGAGCCAAGGCTGGGGTCGGCAGGACAGCCAAGGGAGAAGCGCTGCGTACGCGTCGAGGGGCTCCGAGCAGGTGGGTTGGCCGAAGAGGAGATATTTTCGCCCCGAGCGATGCAATACGTTGTAGGTCGCTCACAAACCGCGTTAAGTCAGGCACCAATGTGCGCTCTGCGAGATTATGGCATGGGAACTCGCGTCCAGTCTGGAGGTGGGGAACAGCGGACGAGCTTGGCTGACGGCAGTTTCCGTGCAGGCTGTGCGAAGTGGACAGGGATGCATGCTTTAGTCAGCCTTCCAACATCGGGTAATGCCTTATATTTTGCCCAACTTGGATCGCTTCTCCTTTCTCCCCTCAGGACTCTCTGGATGAACTCTTCATGCTCGCATTTGGATCTAACGCGAACCTCCAGGAGCTTCTGCCCCGGTCCACGGCTGCCGGCGATTTCTAGGATCAAAAAAAGCCAGCAATTTCCAAGATACCCAGGTCACCCATCGCAGATCCCCTCCAGCGCCTCAGCTTTCTCTGTGATGCATTGCATACTGGTCTGCCTGCCTGCCTACCCCACTAGTGGGCAGGCCAAGGTAGGTATCTTAGGTAGGCAGGTGGTAGGTAGGCAGGTGGTAGGTAGGCAGGTGGTAGGTAGGCAGGTGGTAGGTAGGCAGGTGGTAGGTAGGCAGGTGGTAGGTAGGCAGGTCTTTATCGAACTGTTGTATGCCGTGGTGGGCGAGGCGGGCGAAGTCTGCACCTCGGGACATTCCAGTCGAAACCGGGTCTCTAGACAGCACAACTAAGCGTCGTCGCAGGAGCCCACGGTTACCGACTCCCCTCTTGGTTCGATACAGCACAAAGAAATTGGGTCTTTGGATATCTCGATGCCCGGTCTGAATGCTTGGGCGTATCCTGATCCTGTCGAGGAAGGCGCGGTCGGTGTAGCGTCGACTCCTTCCCATGCAGAGCCCGCCCATTCTTCCTTCCTTCCTGCCAACTCGTTGCTGTCCGCCACTCATAGCCCTGCTTCTTCCTGACCACTCCCTTTGCTCTTTCCCAGCTCCCGTTCCAGCCTGCTCCGGTATAGCCAAGTTGAACGAATCCACACCTGCCACATATCGAAGCTGGCTGGAGCTCGGGGCGACCTGGTTGCACTTCAATTTGACAGATCCCAGTGTTCCACTCATCGTCTCGCTCGTTCTCTTGTTTTTCTGTTTCTTACTGCGTCTGCGCGAATTGATGCGCATGTCGTTGTGTCCAAGTCGTCGGCGCTAGCCAGCATCCCGCCCATCCTCCTTCGGCAAGAGGCTGTACCGAATCAATCTACAAGCTCACGGCAATTTCCGTTGGTGTGTGAATCCCTCACGGTGGCTGTCAATCAATCAAAGTTGCTCGCAGTCCCGGTCCCCGCAATCTGCATGTATCAAGATCTGACAATCATACAATTCAAGGGAGTCCCGCGGCCAGGAAGCAACGTCCTCTGATCAACAGCTGGTTGCCATCGCCATATCGCCATGGCAAGCCTTTCTGACAAGGCAGAGAGTGCCGCGGATCCCAAAGAAGACGCCAGTCTTAAGCAGGAACGGACTGAGAGCGCTCCCAACCTTATGGGGATGGCGTTCAACATGAAGTCCGACTCTAAGGCGAGGAGCATCGCGTCATCAGTGGACGACAGTGACGACAATGGTAAGTAGTAACGACCCATATCACGACCAGGGTGGCCACCCACTGATATGGCAAGCGTCCCGCTGCGCACTTTCCCAATGTCGTTATGTTGGATGGGCACCGAGTTATTAACGCGAAGTCTACTGCCATTTCCTCCTCCCCTGTCAGCCGGCGCCCGCCTCGACGCCCTGAGCCTGAACAACACCCCTGATAGAGGACAGACACGGTAAGCACGCTGCCCTCGCCCCGGCCGGGGACAGTAAACAGAGAGAATTGTCACTAAAGGGCACCTACAGGTACCTCCCACGCCACAATCGCTCCACAGAGGGCAACCATGACCGCAGCTCTGGCCACGAGTAAGTGCAGACGACGTGGCAGGAGGAAGAGGACGAGGAATTGGATAGAGAATAGAGACACCCTCCGCGTTGGACTCTCAGTTAATTGACGTTCTGGGCTCCTGCAACCTCCAGATTCCAGCTTGGTCAGAGGCCCTCTGGCGATGTGTTCCTCTCGTCCCTCGAACCTTCTGCCACGGCCCGGGACAAGACCGACAATCCGCCCGCCCCTCGTGCTGACGGACCATCTGAGGCCCGCCCGAACTTGTCGTCGAGCTTGGCGACCCCAGCCCGAGCTCTGAGGACACGGGCTTCTAACACCTCGATCACCAGCACCCGCCACCACGTCGGCGGCGTCGACGCACAGGGAGTCTATCCGCCGACTGCTTGCGTCTTTGTTGCGAAGTAAGCCCGGGCTCTTTTTGCCGAAAACCTCTGTCACAGTGGCTAAATCGAGTTTTCACAGTCTCCCCGAGCCTCGGGACGACCAATCTCTTGAGGCGGCCGTCACTCGCGAGTTCAGCAAGTATGGCACCGTCTTTGTCAAGATCCGGCGCGATACCCACCACATGCCTTTCGCATTCTGCCAGTATACGGTAAGTTTTACCCGAAACCAGTCTCCTGATGCCAACTCGTCGGCCAGGTCCTCCGGCTGACGGCCTGTTGCTTTCCGTCTCGCTCACCCATCCGTCTTTGACCTCCAGAAGGACGAGGATGCAATGGTCGCAATGGACCAGGGAAAGGGTGCCTTAATTCTTGGCCGTGCATGCCGCACTGAGATGGTCAAGGCGAACCGTAAGATTGATTCCTTGTCTTTTCTCCCCCTCGCCGCCCTTCAACTCCCCACCTCAGCGCTCCAATAGGTTGCATGAGTAACTGGCTGACGTATTGATTCAGGAGTCTTTTACATCCATCGTCGCCGGGATAATGGTATTACATTGGACGAGGCACGTGCTGTGCTCGAGCCGTTTGGCGCTGTTTCTCGGGTCGAGATCCTCGCGCCTCGTGTGCGTGATGCGATTGGAGCCCCGGCGGCGGTTCTCGTCGAATTTGCCACGTTCGACCCTGGCCGCGATCTTCACTCGGTGAGACTCATCCGAATGGCCACCATCCAGTTTGGTTTTTGCGGGTTACTAACCGAAGTAGGCCTTCCGACACAATGACAACTATCGCGTCGAGCCTCTCGATGTCAAGAAGAGCCTTCAGCCTCGCAAGAACGACGCCGACGAAATGTTTCTGAACCAGTATGAGGTTGACCGGCGCTCCGTCTTTGTTGGTGGCCTCTCTCCGGATGTTGAAGAGAGTGTCATTGAGAAATTGTTCTCGCGTGTGGGCACCGTTGTCAAAGCGCAGCTCATCAAGAAGCCCGTCGGGTCAGGTATGGTTTTTTATTCCCCTTCTTTTGCCCTGCTACCCTCCAGATGACTGCCGTCACAACGGTGCAGGGATTGCTCTGGGTCGAGACGGTGCTAACACGAAGGCCTGTAAAGGGGTCCGATCCTTCGCCTTTGTCGAGTTTGACCACCCAGAGGCGCCTGAGGCTGCCATTGCGACCTATGTATGCAATCTCTTTCCCCGTCACCCTGTTCCCCTGCTGTTTCATTCCCGTCCTCGCAACTTACGAATCACCTACAATCGCCCCAGCACGACTACCTGCTTGGAGACTTCAAACTCCGCGTCGAGCGCAAGGTAATCCGAGAGCACACGCCGCGGCGGGTTCGGTCTCAGCAGCTCTCACCGTTTAGGTCTCCCGGGGACATTGGCGGCAGCTTCACGCCATCAACGCCCGACACGGTCGATTTGGCGAAGATCACTCGCGTGGCTGCTGAGCCACATAGCATCCCTACCCAGTCCCCTACCGCCACAGCGCAGGCAAACTCTCAGGCATGGAACTGGGTTTGTCCGCCTCCGTCTCCGGCCCAGGCAACGTTTAGCGGGCAGGGCTATGTCGGCGGCGGCGCTCCTTCGCCCTTCGGGGTGCACGTCGGCGGCGTCGGTATCCCGATGACCCCCCAGGCCACCCCCGGCCCCATCGGCCCCGTCAGTCCATATACCGCCTATTACAACGCCTACTGGCCTGGCATGGGCTTCGTTCAGGACCCGATGGCCGCGATGGCATACTACGCGGCGAACGCCTCCCCAACCACGAACTCCTTTTCGGAAGGCCCCGATGGTGACAACATGCTGGACACGCCCACCCGCGCAGATGGCTCTTCCTCGGGTCCCCCACGGACCGGATAGCCCTTGACCCTCCGGACGACCACGGCAGCATCTAAAAGAAATTTATCTACTGTCCCCCCCCGCAGTCTGCCCTATTCCCTGTGACAAGACGGCGTCAATTGCACACTCTATGTCCGACTTCTTTTTTTCGTCTGGTTGACCATCCCCAACTGCCGTGCTCTCTCCTTTGGTTTTCTCCTTTACTTTTTCTCCTTCACCTTCCCCACCCCTTCGCCTTTAAAGGTTCACACTCGAACACCTCACCTCTCACACACGCCTTGTCTTTGAGCATATCCCCATTTTCACTATTCGTACACCTGTTTTTCGCACGCCGACCCTGTTAGCCATGGAATGGCGGATGGCTTGTGCCTTCACGATAGCCGAATATTTGTCGCCGAATTGGTCTTTTGCGATGTTTGAGTGGGACGCAGTGCACTCTGTTCTTTACGTCGACTGGCATGTCTCTGCCATCAAACTATCGGGTAATCTTCCGGAAAGCGAAAGGGGGGAGGAGGTTAGCATTGAGATTTGGGTCGGGTTTCTGGGATCAACGTACACAACAAGCAAGCAAGCATTGGCTGAGGGCCACAATCAGCCAGTCATTGTGAAAGTCACCTCCGTTTTGCTCCCGTCCGAGCTTTGGTGTCGTTGCTTTGGCGATGTCTTGTTTGTTCGTTTGTCTTGTTCACTTTCTGTGTATTCTGATTCCATAATTCTTCGATCGTCAGCCCAAGCTGGCCCTAATCGAATTAATGAAAGTTGCCGGTTTGGACTTCGCAGCGCCGTGCTGTTATCATTAGATGGTCATATTTGTCAGGCCCTCCCCACCAAGGAGCGATGAATTATTCCGTATGCACTTACCATTTTTTTTAATGGGGGGAAGGGGGGAGGGG